>CM071916.1:30480242-30725588 GCA_036785865.1 Coffea canephora
AGTCATAATCCTCTAAGAGTTCCATCCACCGACGTTGCCGCATATTCAACTCTTTTTTGGGAGAACAGGTACTTAAGACTCTTATGGTCTGAATAAACTCAAAGGTAATCCCGTAAAGATAGTGTCTCCACTTTTTCAAAAAGCAAGAAACCACAGCAGCATACTCCAAGTCATTGGTAGGGTAGTTTGTTCATGGGTTTTTAGTTTCCAGAGGCAAAGGAATCACATTCTTAATTTTTGCATTAACACACACCCCAAAACCTTCTTCGAAGCATCGGTATAAACAGTGAAACTGTCCTTCCCACTAGCAAGGCCAAAACAGGACTCTGGTTAACCTTCGCTTCAACTCCTGAAAAACTGGTTTCCACACCTAGTATCCCACACAAAACGACCGTTTTTCTTTCGTCAGGTCTGTTAAAAGGCCGGCCAAGTTTAGAAAAGTCTTTAATAAAGCGTCTATAGTACCCAGCCAACCCTAAGAAACTGCGAATTTCAGTGGGATTTTCTGGCCTCTTCCATTCAGCCACCGCCTCTACTTCGCGGGGTCTACTGTAATACTTCTTTTGAAATCACATGTCCTAAGAAAGAGATTTTCTCCCAGCCTTCACACTTACTAAATTTGGCGTATAGCTTGATGATCTCTCAGGGTTTGTAACACTAACTTCAAATGTTGCTTCATGTTCCTCACGGGTTTTAGAATAGACCAAAAGTGTCAATGAAACGACAACGAATCGTCCGGTAGGGTTTGAAACTCGATGCATCAAATCCATAAAGGCGGCAGGGGCATGTGGTCAACCCAAAGGGCATGACCGCAAACTCAAAATGCCCATAATCTAGAATTGAAAGCAGTCTTGGGTACATCTTCTTCTTAATTGCAACTGATAGTAACCCTGTCGGAGATTCTAACTTTGAAAAGACCACTGCGCCTTGCAGCTGGTCAAACAGTTCATCGATATGGGGAAGTGGGTATTTGTTCTTAATGGTCAAGTTTTAGTCCCCGATAGTCGATACAACAGTCTTAAAGTTCCATCCTTCTTCTTAACAAATAGTACCGGAGCCCCAAGGAGATCCACTCTCACGAATAACCCACGCCCAACAGGTCTTGCAAACTGCAACTTCAGCTCCTTGAGTTCAGCAGGTGCCATTCGATAGGGGTCTTAGAGATAGGTGACGCTCCTGGCAATAGATCAATCTTAAACTCTATCTTCTCTCCGAGGTAAAGTTACTAATTCACAGGAAACACATCCGGATATTCACTTACAATAGGCACATCTTCAACCCTCAGCTTATCAGTGGAGTATTTATAAGAAAGCTAGAAATCCTTGGGCCCCTCTGTACAGAAATTTTTCTAGCCCTAATACCCGAGATCAATGCAGATGAGGCTAAACTACCTCTTACATCTAGCCTTAAGGTCGCCTCCCCCGGTATACCGAAATTCCACTACTTCCTCTACAATCGAGCTGTGCATTGTACTTAGCTAACCAATCCATACCAATATAAGTCGTACCCCTTAATAGCTAAACTTATAAGATTTCCCAAAAGCTTCCTCTCTCCTACCCAAATTTCACAATTTGAATACATCAATCCAGTAATCAACGTTGGTCCCCCGTAGGATACTAACCCTCTAAGTCATAAGGCAAGCTAACAGGGTTATGTCAATGCGCACATAAAATTGGGGTTAACAAAGGAATGGGTAGCGCCAGGGTCTATCAAAATCCAGCTAGACGATGGAAAATAGGGATCGTACCTTCTACAACCCAGAGGGATCAGGGACTTGTTGTTGCTCAAGGAGTAAACCCAGCTGGCACCTTTGGCTTTGTCCCTTCTACCTGGACTGCCCCGAGTTGGCTTTTTGACAATTGGGTGGTTGTTCTCGCCTCCGAGGTAAACTGGGCAATTAGCTATTTGATGCTCTGCACTCCCGCAGCGCAAGCACTTCTCTCCTTCCTCCAACAGTTGTCCTCAGTATGGTTTGGTTTTCCCACAAAATCACAGGGTCCACGTGCAACTGAGGCCGAACTTCCTTGTGAGGTGCTCTTCTGCGGGCCCCGTCATTGTGACCACCCCTCGGCGGAGTCCCTCGCGTCATCCCCGGTTGCCTTCCTCCACCGGCTCCTCGTCCAAACTTAGGAGGGGTCCCTTTATCCCCTTGGGTCGAACTACTCGCAGAGAACCCCGTTTTTTTCACCTGAAAATTCCTCACTTGAAGCCTTGCATTTTCAACTCGCAAAGCTTTCTCCACGGCGTCACTAAAAGTATGGATCTGGGCTACCGCCAGATCCTTTTGAATTTCCACATTGAGCCCTTGAGTAAAACGCCGAACTCTCCTTTGTTCCGTTAGAATGAGTTCAGGGGCAAATTTCGATAAACGCGTAAACTGGCTCTCGTACTCAGCCACCGATTGAGTCCCCTGACGGAGCCTAATAAACTCGTCCTCCTTCTTTTCCTGGACGAGAGGGGGAAAATATTTCGCATTGAAGTCCCTCACAAAATTTACCCATGTTCTTGGGGTTTGTTCCCGGTCCCATTTCATGCGTATCACGTTCCACCAAGAACGCGCGGCTCCTTCCAATTGAAAGACAGCAAAAGTAACCTGTCTCTCCTCTGAGTAGTGTAGGGCGGCAAAAATATCTATCATTTCTCTAACCACTTTTCGGCCACGTCCGGATCTGGCCCGCCCAGAAATTTTGGTGGAGAGAACTTCTGAAATCGCTCTAGGGCCCGATCTTCACTCTCCACTACGTGGCCAGGGTTCCCAGGTTGCTGGACAGGAGGTTGGCCCTGCTGTTGCACTACGTGGGCTAACAGGTCAGTCATTTGCTGCATAGCAGCGGCTATCTGGGCATTAGGGTCAACCCTAGGTTCAGGGTTTGATTCAGTCGTGGTATTCCTAATACCCTCGTCAGTTGTGGGTTGCCTAACCCCACGCCCGCGGCCTCGTCCGCTACGAGTGCCTTCCATTCTCTAGGTCACTCTAAAATCGAGGCACAACTAATATCAAAAGGCATATCAATATAGTCATATAAGCATGAACAAAAATTAAAAGTAAACACCACATAAGGCACGTATACACATAGCACATTTATACATGGAACATATAACTGTGTCAAACAGTCATACATAAGCAGTCAAGCAAATATATACAAAGTACTCCCGTGAAGCCAAAAGAGGGTCTGCCAAAATACACTATACAACCTAGGTCTCAAAAGTACAAAACAACTAACCAAAGCTTTTCCTAGGTATCCCTCACACGGGATCAAAATAAGGCTCAAAACCCTAATCTAGTCCTCGACGGAGCCAACCGACTCCCCCCCAGAGCTAGAGCTAGGGGCGCCTCCCTGACCTGGAGCTCCGCCACCTGGAGCTCCCCCTGGCGCATTGGCGCCAATCACCTCCTGGATCAGCGCCCCACACTCATCGATAATCGCGCCGGATCGGTCTCTCACCTCGCGGACTACTCGAATAAGGCGGTCGTTAACCGCCTGCAACTGCTCTCTCAGAGCGTCCGTCCTCTCCTGCTCCATGGCCACGTCCCCCTGGAGCTCTCCAATCCTATCTGCCTGCATCCGCATGATGCCCCTAAGCCTAAGGGTCTCAGTACGCTCCCTGGCGGCGTCACATCTAAGCCTCTGTCGCTCGGCAAGTACCGCCACCACCACGTGGTCCGCGTAGGAGTAAAACTGGCAACGCCTACAGCGGCGGGTCCGACTAGCGGTATGCCACAGTCGGATCGGACCTCCCGGTCTCTCCTGATAGTCGATGACTCGGGGGCGCCTCTGAGGTGGCTCACCTCCGCCTGCTCCACTGGTACCGGCCATAACCTACAAAGATAGCAAAGGTTTATAGCTTAACAATATATTCACACTTATTGGTGTCTAAACACAATCCCCAAGAGTTCTAAGAAACAGGTTTCAGGTTCGCCCAGGTTATTTCTAGCCTAGGCTCTGATACCACTTGTGACAGCCCCACCTTCCCCTAAGGCGTACCAAAGGAGTTAGCGGCCTGCCTGCCCAGCTCTCGCCAGGACTACTAAAACGGTCAAACACTAACTCAAGTCGTTCGGGAAAATATTGGCGCGCTTAATCAACCCAATAAACGAGAAACGGGAAAACAAAAGGCAAAACGTAAAGCGAATAGTGGCTGCCACGTCACAATCCGCCAAGAGCCCATTGATTACAAGAAATTTCCAACAATCACTGAAAAGAATATATACAAGCCAAGTACAATCCACTGGATAGGAATACACTCTGTTACAAACCACATTTATATGGTTACAAGCCAAAGGAAAGCATTTAGATCCAAGTACAAACAAAGGTTCCAACTATTGAGGAGCTATACAAAATCTCTCAACTAGCTCTACTCAACTCACTCTTCACAGTCAAAAGTCCAAAATATAATTCCCTGTAAGGAAAACAAAATTAACGGAGTGAGCTTTCGCCCAATGAGGTACTATCACGTAAATACACCAAAAGCACATAAACACAAGAATATTCAATCCAAATATGTTCGTCAAGTACGTAAAAGCAATAACACCCAAGTGTAAGGAATAAAAGGATACGGATGGCTCTCAAGAGCCCTTTTCCTCTTTTGCCATACTTGATCTCATCTCATTGACTCTCCGTCAATGTATACCAGGTAATCATGACCGTAGACCCCTCTTTACTCCAATTATCCGTCCACCTCACTTTCCCCTTACCGGGCCCGAACACCACATAGTACAGAATTGGTATTACTCGAGTATACCGGAATCAAGGGTCTCATACCCAAAGATTCCCAAATACAGTCCCCATGGCTTGTCAAATGTCCCCGACCAAGTCCTTACTGGCTCGAGTCCATTGACTTCCAATGAGGTAGAGCTCAGAGTGAACAGTAAAGGTTCAGAGATACAGTAAACAATGGTATCCAATCGACACCAAATCAAGTACATTCAAGAGTATTCAAGTGATATAATAAACAGTCAAGAGACTAGAGAGTACGAGAGTGGTAAAGTACACCCCCGCCTCACCTAGTCCAAACAATCATCACAACTAGTCCAAAACACAGAATTCAAGTACAAGAAAGCCACGGAATAACAAATATGTGAGTAGTACACTCACCAAGTCAAACAAAGTAATTTCACAAGTTTTCGCCCGACGTGAGCCTCGGATCACCGGCACGCCCTATAATAATCAAGAAAGTACAATTAAGACTCAAACACGAGTCATAAAGCAATACCAATCACAACCCCAATAGGGTTTCATATGCATTTTAAGCATGAAAGCAAACCAGAAAATCAGGAAATGTAACTCATTTGTTCCAACGACAAAAAAAACAGTTTTGACCTCCTAATGCGGTAATGGCACAAATTGCGCTAAGCTTATCGGATTAGGGTGTAAGACCTACCGTTTCGAAGCTAAGAACCAGGGCTACAACAATGTAGAAGGCTACTCAATCCAGTTCCTAGCTTAACTAGGTCGAAAATGCCAAATACTATACCAGAATTACCAAAACAGGTTTGCAAATCACACAAAACTGTAATTACTATAACTTAGTCCATACAAGTCCAAATGCCGAAATTCCAAAGGCATAAGTTAGCTAAGTCATCCAGATACATTTCATCAGAAGACACCAACTCCAAAATCCAAACCAATTCCAGTCAAAATAGCCAATTACTATCGCAGTTTTCGCATTCTGTCCAAAGCAGAACAGCTACAGTAATTTCGTCATAACTCATTCTACATTAATCCAAATGACCTGAAATTTTACAAGGACCTCAAAAACATCAATACCTACAACTTTCATGTTTTGAGCAAAGTCAAATTCGGCCTCTAAGCCTGAGATACAAAACCGGACAGAATTAGGGGTTTGGAAACCCTAACTTTTCATTTTTCAATCCAACTTCAAAATTGGTTGCAATCATCACTAATTCACACCTACTAGAGTCATTCCCCCTTATTATCAACCAACATAGATGACCACAACATCACATTCATATGAAACCAGAAAATTCCAAGAAAAATCAGAAAATTAGGAAACTTCACTCCAATCCACCAAATCTTCCGTACAATCACGCATATAGCTACTATAAGGCACCACTTGGCCAAAATTAGAAACAAAAGATGAGTTCCAAGCAAGATACCTTAGTTCTTCAAGAAACGTTGAAGCTTAGAGAGTTTTCTTCCAAAACAACACCACCAAGGCCTTCAAACACTCCTAGCAAGATGATTTTATGGACTAATTCAAGAAGTAATCGGTTGATTTTCAAGATTGAAGCAAGATTAGAAGATGGAAGGTTGAAGAATTTTTCCTTAGCTTGCTGGAGAGGTTCGGCCAAGACAAGGCTGAAATGAAGATGATTTAGTCAATTTTTTGGTCTTTTATTAAAGTTAAAGAAAGTTAGGCAAAGTTAGGCAAGCTTGGTCCAACCACATTTGGACACGTGGCACCTTGTTTGTTTAGTGTTATCCTCTTGTCCCTCCAGAGTTAATCCATCTAGGTAACCTCTAATCATCTCCTAACACCTAGTAATAAAATCCCTTTATGCAAAATTTAACCGAATCGGCCGAATTTCTCTCACTAAATGCACTAGCGGGTCCCACGTCCAAAATACGTTCCAAATTTCTCACGAACTACCTTATACTAGAAAAATGATTTAAAAACTATATTTACTGATAAAATGTTGATAAAAGTAATATAATAAAGAAAATACAAGAAAACGGTGCACAGGAATAAAATAATAAATAAATAAATAAATAATAAATTTTTTTTTTTTTTTTTTTTTGTTTCTGGGTTCTCACACCGAACCCTTTGGTTCGCCTCAGGGTGAGGTGGGGCTGTCACAATCTACCCCTTACATCCAATTTCAAGGTTGCCTCTCCTGGAATACACAATTCTACCGTCTTTGTCTTACAATTCAACTAAGCATTATAACGGGCTAACCAGTCCATTCCTAGGATCACATCATATCCCTTAATCGTTAAACCCATCAGATCGGCCGGTAATTTCCGTTCACCAACCCAAATCTCGCAATCCTTAAATATCAAGTTAGCGATTAAACTTTGATCCCCAGTAGGTGTTCTAACCTCCAAATCGTAAGGTAACTTAATTGGCATCAGATCTATTCCACTCATGAAGTTAGGGTTTACAAAAGAATGTGTTGCACCGGGATCAATTAAAACCTTAGCTAAATGGTGAAAAATAGGGATCATACCTTCAACCACCTTAGTAGCATCGGGGATCTGTTGGTAGTCCAATGCGTAAATCCTAACAGGTACCTTTGGTCGACTACCTCCAGCACTAATCTGTTTAGAAGTTGACTTTTTTGGCCTTTGAGTACTACCTCCCACTCTTGGCGCCTTCGGACAACCCGCGAATTGGTGCTCGGCACTATTGCAAAACAAACACTTTCCCAACTTTCTCCAACAATCGTTCTTCGAATGATTTGGTTTGCCACAGTAACTGCAGTTGACTTGAGGGGTTACAGCCGGACCACTAGAAGGCACTCCCCTCACTTGAACTGGCCCACTACAATCTCCTCTGGATAGAGCTCCCCTTGAAGCTCCAGCGGTCTTCACTCCTCTCGTCCCCCTTCCCATCTTGGAAGGCAGGGCATTCTTACTAGCCTGACCAGAAGTATAACTAGAAATATTCGTTGTCGCGCCCCACTTTTGAATGGTGTGAAAGTAGTATGTGGTATATGTATGTGAACGTTTGTGAAAGTGAAAATAAAAGGCCGTGGGATTGTGAAATGCGACGGTTTGGCCAAAAATATAGTTCAAAAAAGGGTTTTTTGATTGGAAAATGGAGTCACCACTTGGTATGGAGTTAGGGTGTACCAAGTCACCCAAAAATAATTTTTGTTTTTGAAAGAAAAAAGTAAACAAACCCTTTTAAAGAACTTTTAGGTTTACGTAACCAAAGAAAGGGATCGGGGGTCACATTTGATAAGGGAGAAAGCAAAGGCAAAGCCTAAGGCACTCCCTTACCCTAGCCAAAGCTAGTTGCGTGACTTAGCCCCACTTTTCCTAATTCTTCTACCCAAAATATGCATTGCATGTTGGATGTGACTAATTGACATGGAAAAGAAATGCAATCCTAAATCTAAAATGTCTCTTATGAGGCTTTTTGGTCCCAATCACATGAATTGTGATGGCCAGTAAGGAAAGCCCTCATAGAGGTCACGAATAATACAAATGAGGACTCAAGTATGAGTGTAAGAAAAGTGCATGTGTGCAAGTGTAAGAAAAGTGCATGTGTGCCAATTGAAAAAATAAAGGTATAATGGTAGTAAATGCATATACGTGCAACTTGCATGTGAATTGAGAAAAATATAAGTAGTGAGAGTGTGACAGCCCCACCTTCCCCTAAGGCGTACCAAAGGAGTTAGCGGACTGCCTGCCCAGCTCTCGCCAGGACTACTAAAATGTCAAATCCTGACTCAAGTCGTTCGGGAAACTATTAGCGCGCTAAGCCAACCCAACAATCGTAAAACGGACAACAAAAGTCAAAACGTAGGGTGACTAGTGACTGCCACGTCACCATCCGCCAAGACCCAATCGAATACAGGTAATCTAACATTCACTAAAAAGAATATATACAAGCCAAATATAATACATTGGACAAGAGTACGCTCACTATTACAAACCACATTCGTATGTTTACAAGCCAAAAGGAAGTATTAAATCCAAGTACAATTAAGGTTCCAACTACTGAGGAGCTATACAAAATCTCTTGACTAGCTCTACTCAACTCATTCTTCAAAATCAAAAGTCCAAAAGATAATTCCCTTTAAGGAAAACAAAATTAACGGAGTGAGCTTTCGCCCAATGAGGTACTATCACGTACATATACCAAGAGCACGTAAACACAAGAAATATTCAATCCAAATACGCATGTCAAGTAAGCAATAGTAACCACACCCAAGTGTAAGGAATAAAGGATACGGGTGGCTCTCAGGAGCCCTTTTCCGCTTTGCCATACTTGATCCCATTTCATTGACCCTCCGTCAATGTATATCAGGTAATCATGACCGTAGACTCCTCTTTACTCCAATTATCCGTCCACCTCACATTCCCCTTACCGGGCCCGAACACCAAACAGTACAGAATTGGTATTACTCGAGTATACGGGAATCAAGGGTCTCATACCCAAAGATTCTCAAATACAGTCCCCATGGCTTGTCAAATGTCCCCGACCAAGTCCTTACTGGCTCGAGTCCATTGACTTCCAATGAGGTAGAGCTCAGAGTGAACAGTAAAGGTTCAGAGATACAGTAAACAATGGTATCCAATCGACACCAAATCAGGTACATTCAAGGGTATTCAAGTGATATAATAAACAGTCAAGAGGCCAGAGAGTACGAGAGTGGTAAAGTACACCCTCGCCTCACCTAGTCCAAATCACATAATTCAAGTACAAGAAAGTCACGGAATAACAAACATGTGAGTAGTACACTCACCAAGTCAAACAAAGAAATTTCACAAGTTTTCGCCCGACGTGAGCCTCGGGTCACCGGCACGCCCTATAATAATCAAAAAAGTACAATTAAGACCCAAACACAAGTCGAATACCTTTTAATAGGAACTATCAAGGCAAGACCCAAATATAGCTTAGAAATGAAAATACATAACATTTAGGGCTAAAGGTAGAAACAAACCCTACGACCGTTCATTTCTATCAAATCTCAACCCAACACATAAGAATCCAATACCCTAGACACTTGGACAGCATTTCCCCTAAAATTTCAGCTTTTCCAACCTACAAGACAACCAATAAAAGCCATCCAACACAACCACAAGCACCCAAACAATATATAAGCCATTCCATATGCGTCATTAGGGTCACAATACCCTTCAATTATAGCCAATTAGAAGTTCAACAATCAACAATAGAAAACCCCCAATTTGAAACCCTAAATCTGAAATTTTCGCCACAAGCGGAAATTTTCCGCAATTAACTACAATTAACGCACAAGAGAGCTATAAAACACCATTTAGAACCACCAAATCAAACTCAATCATATCCATCATAGGAAAACAGAAAATTCCAGAAAAATCAGAAAATTAGGAAACTTCACTCCAATCCACCAAATCTTCCGTAAAATCGCATAAATAGCTACTATAAGGCACCAATTGGCCAAAATTAGAAACAAAAGATGAGTTTCAAGCAAGATACCTTAGATCTTCAAGAAAGGTTGAAGCTTAGAGGGTTTCCTTCCAAAATAACACCACCAAGGTCTTCAAACACTCCTAGCAAGATGATTCTACGGACTAATTCAAGAAACAATCGGTTGATTTTCAAGATTGAGCAAGGATTTGGAGAGAGAAGGTTGAGGAATTTTTCCTTTTCTTGCTAGAGGAATTTCGGCCAAGAAGGAATGAAGAATGAAGATGATTTGGTCCAATTTTTGACTTTTATGTAATGACAAGAAAGTTAGGCAAAGTTAGGTAGCTTGGTCCAATAACACTTTGACACTTGTCACTTTGTTTTGTTTAGAGTTATCCTCTTGTCCCTCCAGAGTTAATCTATCTAGGTAACCTCTAATCATCTCCCAACAGCTAGTAATAAAATCCCTTTACGCAAAATTTAACCTAATCGGCCGAATTTCTCTCACTTAATGCAGTAGCGGGTCCCACGCCCAAAATACGTTCCTAATTTCTCGCGAACTCACTAACACTAGAAAAATAATTTAAAAGCTATATTTACTGATAAAATGTTGATAAAAGTAATATAATAAAGAAAATAAAAGAAAACGGTGCACAGGAATAAAATAATAAATAAATAATTTTTTTTGTTCTTCTAGGTTCTCACATCCTCTCCCCCTTAAGAAATTTCGCCCTCGAAATTGCTCACCTGGGTTACTAAACAGCTCAGGGTATTTCTTTTGCATCTCTTCCTCCATCTCCCAGGTTGCCTCTTCTATTCCATGATTCCTCCATAAAACCTTCACTAATGGAATTTGTTTATTCCTCAGTTCCTTAATCCTTCGATCGAGTACTTGTACAGGTCTCTCTTCGTAAGTGAGTGCCTTATCTAACTCAATCTCCTCTGGTCGCACAATGTGGGTTGGGTCAGGATAGTACTTTTTCAGCATCGACACATGGAAGACGTCATGAATACGAGATAAACTTGGCGGCAACTCGAGTCGGTACGCTACTTTCCCAACTCGTTGGAGAATTTTGTTTGGCCCCACAAACCGTGGTTGAAGTTTCTTTCCTCTACCCGCAGTGACACTTCGTAGTGGCGTGATCTTAAGAAAAACACGGTCTCCAACTTCGAACTCCAAATCTTTCCTTCGGTTATCGGCGTAGCTCTTTTGTCGGCTTTGAGCTGTTTGGAGTCTTTGACGGATCAATTTAACCTTTTCTTGTGCATCCTCCATCCAGGGAATGGTTGTTGGATCTAAAATTTTCTTTTCCCCTACTTCATCCCAATAGATGGGTGAACGACACTTTCGTCCGTAGAGAGCTTCATATGGTGCCATTTGAATAGACGAATGGAAACTATTATTGTAGGCAAACTCTACCAAAGTCATATGTTGACCCCAATTACCCCCAAAATCCAGAATACATGTCCGTAACATATCCTCGAGGGTTTGAATTGTTCGCTCTGACTGTCCATCCATCTGGGGGTGATAGGTGGTACTAAGGTTGATTTTGGTTCCTAAGTGCTCCTGAAACTTTTGCCAAAACCTCGATACAAAACGAGGATCTCGGTCGGAAACTATACTCATTGGAACCCCATGTAACCTCACAATTTCATTCAGGTACAATCGAGCCAGCTTATCCATGGAATCCTTCACATTCACAGGTAAGAAATGAGCCGATTTGGTCAACCGATCAACGATTACCCAAACGGCATCATGTCCTTTTTGAGTTCTTGGCAGTCCAGAAACAAAATCCATCGTGATATTTTCCCACTTCCATTCGGGTATCTCAAGAGGTTGTAACAGTCCGGAGGGTTTTTGGTGTTCAGCCTTGACTTGCTGGCAAATCAAACAGGTTTGGATATATTGAGCAATCTCTCTTTTAATTTTATCCCACCAGTACAACCGTCGCAGGTCTTGGTACATCTTATTACTACCAGGATGGATCGTGTATTTCGATCGATGGGCTTCCTCTAAAATTTCCCTTTTCAGGTTTTCATCATTGGCCACCACTACTCGGTTTCTATACCTCAAAATCCCTTCAGGGCCCAAATTGAAATCAGGTAATGCTTCCTTTTCTACTTTTTCCTTCCACTTTTGTACCATCGGGTCCTTTTCCTGGGCTTCTTTAATTCGATCAAGAATAGTAGATGTTACCCGAATATTTCCAAAAGTTATTTTCTCGCATCCCAAGCTAGGGTTCCACTCACTAGCTGCTCCTAACATCTCCCACTCCTTGACCATCAACCCTGCTACTTGAGCCTTCCGACTTAGGGCATCCGCTACTATGTTAGCCTTACCGGGATGGTAGTTGATCGTGCAGTCGTAATCTTCTAAGAGTTCCATCCACCGGCGTTGCCTCATATTCAACTCTTTTTGGAAAAAAAGGTACTTAAGACTCTTATGGTCTGAATAAACCTCAAAAGTAACCCCGTAGAGATAGTGTCTCCACTTTTTCAGAGCAAAGACCACAGCAGCTAACTCCAAGTCATGGGTCGGGTAGTTTTGTTCATGGGTTTTTAGTTTCCTAGAGGCAAAGGCAATCACGTTCTTATTTTGCATTAACACACACCCCAAACCTTCCTCCGAAGCATCGGTATAAACAGTGAAACTGTCCTTCCCACTAGGCAAGGCCAAAACAGGAGCTCTGGTTAACTTTCGCTTCAACTCCTGAAAACTAGTTTCACACCTAGTATCCCACACAAAACGATCGTTTTTCTTGGTCAGGTCGGTTAAAGGGCCGGCTAGTTTGGAAAAGTCTTTAATAAAGCGTCTATAGTACCCAGCCAACCCTAAGAAACTGCGGATCTCAGTGGCATTTTTTGGCCTCTTCCATTCAGCCACTGCCTCTACTTTCGCGGGGTCTACTGTAATACCTTCTCTTGAAATCACATGTCCCAAGAAAGAGATTTTCTCCAGCCAAAATTCACACTTACTAAATTTGGCGTATAGCTGATGATCTCTCAGGGTTTGTAACACTAACTTCAAATATTGCTCATGTTCTTCACGGGTTTTAGAATAAACCAAAATGTCGTCAATAAACACGACAACAAATCGGTCCAGGTAGGGTTTGAAAACCCGATGCATCAAATCCATAAAGGCGGCAGGGGCATTGGTCAACCCAAAGGGCATGACCGCAAACTCAAAGTGCCCATATCTAGAATTGAAAGCAGTCTTGGGTACATCTTCTTTCTTAATTAGCAACTGATAGTAACCCTGTCGGAGATCTAACTTTGAAAAGACCACTGCGCCTTGCAGCTGGTCAAACAGTTCATCGATATGGGGAAGTGGGTATTTATTCTTAATGGTCATATTGTTTAATCCCCGATAGTCGATACATAATCTTAAAGTTCCATCCTTCTTCTTAACAAATAGTACCGGAGCCCCCCAAGGAGATCCACTCTCACGAATAAACCCACGCTCCAACAGGTCTTGCAACTGCAACTTCAGCTCCTTGAGTTCAGCAGGTGCCATTCGATAGGGGGTCTTAGAGATAGGTGACGCTCCTGGCAATAGGTCAATCTTAAACTCTATCTCTCTCTCCGGAGGTAAAGTTACTAATTCATCAGGAAACACATCCGGATATTCACTTACAATAGGCACATCTTCCACTCTCAACTTATCAGTGGGAGTGTTTATCAGAAAATCTAGAAACCCTTGGGCCCCTCTATACAGAAATTTCCTAGCCCTAATACCCGAGATCAATGCAGATGAGGCTAAACTACCTCTTACATCTAGCCTTAAGGTCGCCTCCCCCGGTATACGAAATTCCACTACTTTTCTCTTACAATCGAGCTGTGCATCGTACTTAGCTAGCCAGTCCATACCCAATATAACGTCGTACCCCTTAATGGCCAAACTTATAAGATTCCCCAAAAGCTTTCTCTCTCCTACCCATATTTCACAATTCGCATACATCAAACCAGTAATCAAACATTGGTCACCCGTAGGAGTACTAACTTCTAAATCATAAGGCAAGCTAACAGGGGTTATATTAATGCCGCACATAAAATCGGGGTTAACAAAGGAATGGGTAGCACCAGGGTCGATCAAAATCCTAGCTAAACGGTGGAAAACAGGGATCGTACCTTCTACAACCCCAGAGGGATCAGGGACTTGTTGTTGCTCAAGGGAGTAAACCCGAGCTGGCACCTTTGGCTTTGTCCCTTCTACCTTGGACTGTCCCGAGTTGGCCTTTGACGATTGGGTGGTTGCTCTCGCCTCCCGAGGTAACACTGGGCAGTTAGCTATTTGATGCTCTGCACTCCCGCAGCGCAAGCATCTTCTCTCCTTCCTCCAACAGTTGTCCTCAGTGTGGTTTGGTTTTCCACAAAATCCACAGGGTCCGCGTGCAACTGAGGCCGAACTTCCTTGTGAGGTGCTTTTCTGTGGCCCCCGTCCATTGTGACCACCCCTTGGCGGAGTCCCTCGTGTCATCCCCGGTTGCCTTCCTCCACCGGCTCCTCTTCCAAACTTGGGAGGGGTCCCTTTATCCCCTTGGGTCGAACTACTCGCAGAGAACCCCCATTTTTTCACCTGAAATTTCCTTACTTGAAGCCTTGCATTTTCAACTCGCAAAGCTTTCTCCACGGCGTCACTAAAAGTATGGATCTGGGCTACCGCCAGATCCTTTTGAACTTCCACATTGAGCCCCTGAGTAAAACGCCGAACTCTCCTTTGCTCCGTTAGAATGAGTTCAGGGGCGAACTTAGATAAACGAGTAAACTGGCTTTCGTACTCAGCCACTGATTGAGTCCCCTGACGGAGCCTAATAAACTCGTCTTCCTTCTTTTCCTGGACCAAAGGAGGAAAGTATTTCGCATTAAAGTCCCTCATAAAGTTTACCCATGTTCTTGGTGTTTGTTCCTGGTCCCACTTCATTCGTATCACGTTCCACCAAGAACGCGCGGCCCCTTCCAATTGAAAGACAGCGAAAGTAACCTGCCTTTCCTCTGAATAGTGTAGGGCGGCAAAAATATCTATCATTTTCTCTAACCACTTTCGGCCACGTCCGGATCTGGCCCGCCCAGAAATTTTGGTGGAGAGAACTTCTGAAATCTCTCTAGGGCTCGATCTTCACTCTCTATTACATGGCCAGGGTTCCCAGGTTGCTGGATAGGAGGTTGGCCCTGCTGTTGCACTACGTGGGCCAACAGGTCAGTCATTTGCTGCATAGCAGCAGCTATCTGGGCACTAGGGTCAACCCTAGGTTCAGGATTTGGTTCAGTCGTGGTATCCCTAATACCCTCGTCAGTTATGGGTTGCCTAACCCCGCGCCCGCGGCCTCGTCCGCTACGAGTGCCTTCCATTCTCTAAGTCAATCTAAAGTCGAGGCACAAAGTTAATATTAAAAGTGCATATAAATATAGTCATAAAAGCATGAACAAAGAACCAAAAGTAAACACCACATAAGGCATGTATACACATAGAGCATTTATACATGGAACACATAACTGTGTCAAACAGTCATACATGAGCAGTCAAGCAAATATATACATGGGTACTCCCGTGAAGCCAAAAGAGGGTCTACCAAAATACACTGTACAACCTAGGGCCCAAAAGGTACAAAACAACTAACCAAAAGATTTTCCTAGGTATCCCTCACACGGGATCAAAACAAGGCTCAAAACCCTAATCTAGTCCTCGACAGAGCCAACCGACTCCCCCCCAGAGCTAGAGCTAGGGGTGCCTCCCTGACCTGGAGCTCCGCCACCTGGAACTCCCCCTGGCGCATTGGCGCCAATCACTCCCTGGATGAGTGCCCCACACTCATCGATAATAGCGCCGGACTGGACTCTCACCTCCCGGACTACTCGAGTAAGGCGGTCATTAACCACCTGCAGCTGCTCTCTCAGAGCGTTCGTCCTCTCCTGCTCCATGGCCACGTCCCCCTGGAGCTCTCCGATCCTATTGGCCTGCATCCGCATGAGGCCCCTAAGCCTAAGGGTCTCAGTACGCTCCCTGGCGGCGTCAAATCTAAGCCTCCGTCGCTCGGCAAGTACCGCCTCAACCACGTGGTCCGCGTAGGAGTAAAACTGGCAACGCCTACAGCGGCGGGTCTGGCTAGCGGTATACCATAGCCGGATCGGACCTCCGGGTCTCTCCTGATAGTCGATGACTCGGGGGCGCCTCTGAGGTGGCTCGCCTCCGCCTGCTCCACTGGTACCGGCCATAACCTACAAAGATAGCAAAGGTTTATGGCTTAAACAATATATTCACACTTAATGGTGTCTAAACACAATCCCCAAGAATTCTTCTACCCAAAATATGCATTGCATGTTGGATGTGACTAATTGACATGGAAAAGAAATGCAATCCTAAATCTAAAATGTCTCTTATGAGGCTTTTTGGTCCCAATCACATGAATTGTGATGGCCAGTAAGGAAAGCCTTCATAGAGGTCACGAATAATACAAATGAGGACTCAAGTATGAGTGTAAGAAAAGTGCATGTGTGCAAGTGTAAGAAAAGTGCATGTGTGCCAATTGAAAAAATAAAGGTATAATGGTAGTAAATGCATATACGTGCAACTTGCATGTGAATTGAGAAAAATATAAGTAGTGAGAGTGTGACAGCCCCACTTTCCCCTAAGGCGTACCAAAGGAGTTAGCGGACTGCCTGCCCAGCTCTCGCCAGGACTACTAAAATGTCAAATCCTGACTCAAGTCGTTCGGGAAACTATTAGCGCGCTAAGCCAACCCAACAATCGTAAAACGGACAACAAAAGTCAAAACGTAGGGTGACTAGTGACTGCCACGTCACCATCCGCCAAGACCCAATCGAATACAGGTAATCTAACATTCACTAAAAAGAATATGTACAAGCCAAATATAATACATTGGACAAGAGTACGCTCACTATTACAAACCACATTCGTATGTTTACAAGCCAAAAGGAAGTATTAAATCCAAGTACAATTAAGGTTCCAACTATTGAGGAGCTATACAAAATCTCTTGACTAGCTCTACTCAACTCATTCTTCAAAATCAAAAGTCCAAAAGATAATTCCCTGTAAGGAAAACAAAATTAACGGAGTGAGCTTTCGCCCAATGAGGTACTATCACGTACATATACCAAGAGCACGTAAACACAAGAAATATTCAATCCAAATACGCATGTCAAGTAAGCAATAGTAACCACACCCAAGTGTAAGGAATAAAGGATACGGGTGGCTCTCAGGAGCCCTTTTCCGCTTTGCCATACTTGATCTCATTTCATTGACCCTCCGTCAATGTATATCAGGTAATCATGACCGTAGACTCCTCTTTACTCCAATTATCCGTCCACCTCACATTCCCCTTACCGGGCCCGAACACCAAACAGTACAGAATTGGTATTACTCGAGTATACCGGAATCAAGGGTCTCATACCCAAAGATTCCCAAATACAGTCCCCATGGCTTGTCAAATGTCCCCGACCAAGTCCTTACTGGCTCAAGTCCATTGACTTCCAATGAGGTAGAGCTCAGAGTGAACAGTAAAGGTTCAGAGATACAGTAAATAATGGTATCCAATCGACACCAAATCAGGTACATTCAAGGGTATTCAAGTGATATAATAAACAGTCAAGAGGCCAGAGAGTACGAGAGTGGTAAAGTACACCCTCGTCTCACCTAGTCCAAATCACAGAATTCAAGTACAAGAAAGCCACGGAATAACAAACATGTGAGTAGTACACTCACCAAGTCAAACAAAGAAATTTCACAAGTTTTCGCCCGACGTGAGCCTCGGGTCACCGGCACGCCCTATAATAGCCTCGGGTCACCGGCACGCCCTATAATAATCAAAAAAGTACAATTAAGACCCAAACACAAGTCGAATACCTTTTAATAGGAACTATCAAGGCAAGACCCAAATATAGCTTGGAAATGAAAATACATAACATTTAGGGCTAAAGGTAGAAACAAACCCTATGACCGTTCATTTCTATCAAATCTCAACCCAACACATAAGAATCCAATACCCTAGACACTTGGACAGCATTTCCCCTAAAATTTCAGCTTTTCCAACCTACAAGACAACCAATAAAAGCCATCCAACACAACCACAAGCACCCAAACAATATATAAGCCATTCCATATGCGTCATTAGGGTCACAATACCCTTCAATTATAGCCAATTAGAAGTTCAACAATCAACAATAGAAAACCCCCAATTTGAAACCCTAAATCTGAAATTTTCGCCACAAGCGGAAATTTTCCGCAATTAACTACAATTAACGCACAAGAGAGCTATAAAACACCATTTAGAACCACCAAATCAAACTCAATCTTATCCATCATAGGAAAACAGAAAATTCCAGAAAAAAATCCAGAAAAATCAGAAAATTAGGAAACTTCACTCCAATCCACCAAATCTTCCGTAAAATCGCATAAATAGCTACTATAAGGCACCAATTGGCCAAAATTAGAAACAAAAGATGAGTTTCAAGCAAGATACCTTAGATCTTCAAGAAAGGTTGAAGCTTAGAGGGTTTCCTTCCAAAATAACACCACCAAGGTCTTCAAACACTCCTAGCAAGATGATTCTACGGACTAATTCAAGAAACAATCGGTTGATTTTCAAGATTGAGCAAGGATTTGGAGAGAGAAGGTTGAGGAATTTTTCCTTTTCTTGCTAGAGGAATTTCGGCCAAGAAGGAATGAAGAATGAAGATGATTTGGTCCAATTTTTGACTTTTATGTAATGACAAGAAAGTTAGGCAAAGTTAGGTAGCTTGGTCCAATAACACTTTGACACTTGTCACTTTGTTTTGTTTAGAGTTATCCTCTTGTCCCTCCAGAGTTAATCCATCTAGGTAACCTCTAATCATCTCCCAACACCTAGTAATAAAATCCCTTTACGCAAAATTTAACCTAATCGGCCGAATTTCTCTCACTTAATGCAGTAGCGGGTCCCACGCCCAAAATACGTTCCTAATTTCTCGCGAACTCACTAACACTAGAAAAATAATTTAAAAGCTATATTTACTGATAAAATGCTGATAAAAGTAATATAATAAAGAAAATAAAAGAAAACGGTGCACAGGAATAAAATAATAAATAAATAATTTTTTTTTTCTTCTGGGTTCTCACAGAGAGAATGTGGATAAATGGTGAGGAAGTGATACGATAAAAAATGAGTGTGTATGAACCTAGAGGAATGCATCAAGTCGGGTACGGGAATGACTCCTGACTTCATGATTTTAATTTTCCCTTTGATTAGAAGGAAGAACTAGCGTGCTAAGGCTATTTTGTAGCCACACTCGCTCGTTTCCCTTACCAAAAGGGGACTCTCAAGCAAATGTACCCTATAACTAGCATGAGGATGCAAAAACCTAAAATGAAAGGGAAAGGGTTGGAGGGGCATGCCAAATGCTAAAAAAACTAAGAAAAATGCATGAAATGTAGTGAGACATGCAAGTATGTTCCAACGAGAGGGGACGGCCTGTTGGGTCTAGCATTGGACTAGCCCTTTTCTAAAATTCTCTCACAAGCATTGGACTTGCGAGAGCTCGAGGGGAAAGACCATGGCCAGTGTTGGACTAACCACGGTGACGCACTCATCCATCACATTCATCTATGACTATAGAAAGCAAATAGACATGCCAATCACCTATAAACACGTAACACATAACACTTAGCATGCTCGACTAAATGCAAAAGCCTAATAAAGTAAATTAACACGTAGCAACAAAAGCAAGCAATCAAGCTAATGAACCTATTACATTTGCTAACTAAAACAAATGGGGAAGAGGAAAAGTGAATAAAAATGCTCTCCAATCCCTATCTATTACAAGCCAAGAGGTGTACACATATCCCATAAATAAATAAAAGAATGACTTAATAAAAGCAAAAGTAAATGAAATAAATGAAAGGAATTAAGGAAAAGCAAAGAAAGCAAAGTAGACATGCAATTCTCACTTAGCACGTTGGATCACATAGGGGAGGCAACAAAAAATAAAAGAAGTTATACCTCCCTCGCAATGGTAAGCAAATGAAGACTCAATGGCTTCAAAACAATAAAAAGGTCAAGGTACCACTTTAATTGACAATTAATCGTGAAATTGAATCAATCAAAGGCACTTAAAAGGAAGCAAACAACCCATGTTTAAGAAATTAAATCAAGTAGAGACTCGCTTGTAAAAATCAAAGAAGTTCGAGGGGTTAATTTATTGAGTATTAGGGGTCTAAAAGGAAGAAAATTAAAATTAAAGCCTTAAGGCGAAACCTCTAAAAATCAATCATAAAATCCACAAAGATAAATAAAAATCAATTTGCTACATTCAAATCACAAAATACCCAAGATTCCACTAAGGATCCAAATCAAAACTAAAATTTATCAAAACCACATTAAGTACTCAAAATCCATCCTAAAATCCCTAAGCAATCTGCCCAAAAACAAATTAAAACATGCTGAAGGAAATTGACGTTAAAAAGGGACCAAATTGAATGATATTTCCTATTTGTTTGGGCCTTAGTGGAGTCAGGCAGAGATGAAGGGGCTAAATTGCGAATCATGGAAGATTTTGCATGCAAAGCTTACGTAAAAGCTTGCTTTCTTCTTCATTTTTTTTTTCTGTAACTTCAGTCCATTTAACAACCCAAGAAGCGTGTAATGATTTTTAAACAAAGATTCGAACTTAAACACTGGTCAAATTTCATAAACCATCATCCAACACAAGATTGACCATACAAACAAGGGAAATCTAGGATAGAGTGGAGCTGAAGAATATGAATTTCCAAACAGAATTCAGGCATCTTGGCCAAAGCTTTTTGAAGCTACGGGAGCCCATCTATCCAGCGAACATTTAAACATATAACACAGATTTGGACAGGATTCTTCAACTCAAACATCAAACGTCAAATTCTACCACCCAAATATGAGCATTGGATAATGAATCATGCGGCAAAACCCAACCCGTGGGCTGTTTTTGGAAGAGAGACAGCAAAACATAAAAAAAAACATGAAGCTTTTCTTCCAATTCCTCTGGTTTTCAGTGCAAGTGTGCAAGTTTCTCACAAGTAAAATCTGAACCAGGCATTAAACTTTGATCTTAAGCAATGAAAAACACAGAAGTTCAATCATCTAAACGTGCAAATCTTCTGCAAGATATCTCTGCGATCTTCTGGGTTTCATTATCAAACGTATAATCATGCAATTCAGTTTCCAAACTGACGAAAATCATGCCACTTATGCCTTTTTATTTCCATAACTTAAATACCAAAAGAAAATGCCCACAGAAAAAGAAACAATGTACAGCAAACACAAAACATGAACAGCAATGAGAGCATAAAGAAGAAAGTATGGTAAAACAACAATCATCCGCCAATCAAACAAAAAATGCAGAAGCTATCTGGGTAGAACAATCCTACTGAAAACCATCATCTTACCTCCTCTGCTGTTTTATGTAGCCAAATCACCACGAAGATTCACAGATGAACAAACTCCGCCGGACCACCCAAAAATGAATCGCCGACGCTGATGAAGAATCGCGAAGCAGGATCTTTTCTCAAGCTCCCTTCTAAGCCGAGACCTTTCTTCCTTTGTTCCTTTCTTTTCAGCTTGCCCGAAGTCTCTCTCCTTTTCACTTTCCAGATTTTTCTTGTTCAGTTTTTTTTCCTGCTTCAGCCCGAGGCCCTTCGGCCGTTTCCCAGAACCTCCCTCTCTTTCTAAACCTAGCCGCTCCAAAGCTTTCAATCTTTTGTCTTTTGAAACTCTCTCTCGGTTTCTCTCACACTCTTTTTCTCCTCTCCGCCGCCGCCATCCAGATTTTCTCTTTCTCTGGCTTGGTTTCTTTCCTCATACCCTAGCCGCCTCTACCTCTCTTCCCGTTTCTTTCTTTTTGCCGTCCTCTCTATTTGTCCAGCCGTCAATTTGGATCCCCTTTTCTTAGCTGCGGCTTCAAGCATTTAAAGGAACCCCAAACCTAAACCTACGATCGAAGGCTCAGATTTCAAACCCCAAAAATGGGTTTATGTGGCCTGCTCTTGCCCATTTGATCCCGCTTGTACTGAGAATCCTCTGGAGGAACCAATGAAAATCCGAGGAAAAAGCCAGCTACCCTTTTTTATACATGCACGTATCTGGTTTCTGATATGAAGTTGAGGAAGGGCTTGGATCCAGTGCAGCATGGTGCATGAGCTTTCCTTTCTTTTTTTTTTTTCAGAACCTCTTAAACTGCCCAAAACTCGCTCTTGGGTTTCCTCTTTTTTTTTTTAATAATAATAATGAATTTAAATCTAAAATAACTAAAGCATATTTTTGTGAATGCTTTTCCTTTTCGAGAAATCCTACGCTAAAATGGCTAAAAACAAAAATAAAAAACTAAAAAACTAAAAGTAAATAAAACTAACACGACAAATAAAAATAAAAATAAATAGTAGATGAAATTACACTAAAAATTTGGTGCCTACATTCTTTTTCTTAGAATGAAAGTCCCTAACTTGCATCCTTGCGCTCTCAACTCTATGTGCTTTCTCCAAAGCTTCAGTAAATGTAGAGATTTGGGCTGCAGCCAAGCCCTCCTGAATCTTCACATTAAGCCCTTAAACAAACCGTCTTATCATTTTCCACTTATTGGTCACCAATTTGGGAGCATACTTAGAAAGTTTAGTGAACTTCCCTTCGTACTTAGCTACACTAAGGGTTCCTTTTCTTAACTTGATGAACTCATCCTCCAGCTTCTCTTGGATCAGAGGCAGACGAAACTTCTCATTAAACTCACTCGTGAAGTTTTCCTAATTCCAAGGGGTTTGTGCTCTCTCTCACTTTCCTCTTATCATGTCCTACCAGGCACGGGGTACTCCCTCAAATTAGAACGCAGTAAAGTTCACTCGCCTATCTTCGGTATAATCTAAGGCGGCAAATATGTTGGTCATCCTCTCCAACCAGTTCTCTGCTACCTCACGATTAGGTTATCCAGTGAATTTAGACGGGTTAAATTTCAGAAACCTTTCCAAAGCCCTATCTTTCCTTCTATCCTGGGCTCAGGGTTGGTTAAGTGGCTCTGGATCCTGTCTCTCAGCTAATCGTTCAAGAATATCAGTTATCCTATTAATGGCAGTAGCCACTTGTTTACCCTTTAGATTCTCTTGTCCCCGGGTCGGTCCAGTTGCTGATCCCTGATCATCCCCTTGAGGTTGCGTTTGCGTAGTCCCTCACCCATGACCTCGACCATTCCTTCGTCTGTCCATAATTTTAGGTATGCCAAGTGCAAGAAATAAAAGTAATATGCCAGGAACTTCTTAAAATAAGAACCAATCATGAAAACATCAGGCATAACAATAATTTACATACATTAGCACGTCGAAGTCCATACAATTAGCAAGTCATGGGGGATTACAAAAATATAGCACACAGGTGCCACAAAAGTACTTTTAGTCATATGCGACTAAACCAAAATCAAGTGTTTCAAAAGTAGACCACACAATCAACAAAATACAATGGCCTCAGCACTAGTATCACCCTAGCTATTTCTAGCTACAAAAGTCAAAAGTCTATCACTCAAGATCTAGTCCCAAGTAGGGCTATCAGGGGGAATCTCCTCCTCAGGGTCCTCTTCCGGATCCTTCTCCTGAGCCAAACTCTGAACGACCTCCATCACCTTATCAATCAGCATAGTGGCATCGGCCAGGATCCCGAAAACCCAATCACGGATCTCCTTGCCTATCGTAATAAGTCGAGCCCTAACTCTCTAAAGCTCATCACGGGCGGCTCAGCCCTAGCCACCTCGTCTACTAATGTCCTCTCCAGCTCAGCAATCCTAGCACTCTGAGCATTCACCATAATGCTCAGCTCCTCTACCTCCTGGAGCAGATCTTGATTGGTATTCACCAACTGATATCGCTCGTCGTCAAGAGCAAATACAAGTGATTCGGGTAAGCGTATGTTGCCCTATAGACACATCTGGGAAACCTAGTAGAGGGCAAGTAATGCACACGAGCTCCTCCGCCCTGTACGCTATAGTAAATGGATCTAAGAGGCTGCTTATGGCCATTACCATTAGCAGCAGGTCCTCCACTCCCATTCTCCATCCCTGCAAAACAACTACGATTTTCGGGTTAGAAACTTAAAGTTACTAACTCGCTCAAATATGACTTAGGGTATAACTAGGTCATCTCATTCCTATTCTTAGAAGTAAAGTCTCTAATATATCTCCCAAATAGATCTCTAACCTAGTGCTCTGATACCAACTATGACGCCCCATTTCTCCCTAAGGCGAACCAAAGGGTATCCGTAGGACGCCTGCTCAGCTCTTGCCAGGACTCAATACAATACCAGTTCCAACTTAAGGTACAATACTAACACTGAATTCGGAATAATGGTACGAAATCATTTGCATACCTAAACATTCAATCTTACATCACAAATTCGAAATACATCCACTTTTCAAAATATACAATTTTCCCAAAAGGATGTCTAAACAAATACATTCAAAAGTCTAGCCAAAATACATTCCAAAATTCAAGTCCAAAGTGCCATCAAATAGGCTTTTCCATAACTCCTTCCATTTCAGTTCCTGTTAAGGAAAACAAATCTAACGGGGTGAGTAGATGCTCGTGAGGCCAAGAAAACATGCAAAACACGTAGTTAAAATAACAATAGCACTTGAACAAGAATGAAAGCTGTAACACTTGAGTAATTCATAATTTACAATAACACACACTTGATAAGGATACAGGAGCTCTCAGAGCTATTTTCCACTTGCTCGTGTGACGCCCCACATCTCCCTAAGGCGAACCAAAGGGTATCGGCAGACGCCTGCCCAGCTCTCGCCAGGACTCAAGCAATTCCATTCAATTTAAAACCGAGCTAAACATTTCGAAGAGAGCAACATGAATACAAATAATGCGGAAGCGTTCAAACTTAACAAGTCACTTAACATGTAACCAGTACATCGGTAATCATAATACGACTTAAATTCTAAACACACGTCAGGGCCCAAATTTTTACATTTGAATTCCAAAAGTACAACCCAAACCAGGGCCTAGCCAAAATATAGTAGAAATCCTAAACAAAAGTACAACGAAGGTTTTCTCCATACTTCTCCGAGATTCGGTCCTGTTAAGGAAACAAAACTATAGGGTGAGCTAAACGCTCGTGAGGCCAAGAACACACATGCAAGCACATTGTTCAAATAGCAATCCCAAATTTATTGCATAAAATCATGATATTTCAATAATCAACCATTCGAGCAGGAAAAGTAATTAGAAACAATTCAAGGATATAGTAGCTCTCGGGAGCTAAGTTCCACTCGCTCTGCCGATGTCATTCGTATACCTTCCCGCGATGACCCTCCTGTCAACCGGATCGATATTTCCATTTCCGTAGATCACCACTTACTTCCCTCCATCCACCGTACACCTCAAGGGCCCACAAGTCATTTATAAGGCGATACTCCACGAGTATGCCAAGCAAGACCTCTCATTAGGTCGAGCTTATATATCTCATGGCTCGCCCAAGTTCCCGACCAAGCCCATTGCCGGCTCGAGTCCAAGGTCGGCCTATGAGTTTGGGCGTCCCCCATTCATCTAAAAGTCGAGGAGATTCACTCCAACGACGTATGTAGTCATAACATACCATTGCATTTCATTCATTCATTCAATACATTTCAATCATTCCTTTGAAATTAGAACGAGTGTCATAAAGTACACACCCGCCCTTATTTTTAAAATCTCCAACAATTACCACAAATAAGCAAGTATCAAGGATTCACACACTTGACACTCACCGAGCAATTCAATAAGAATTATTTTCTGGAAGTTCAAGTGTCCACTGTAAGATCCTCTTGAAGGTCTCCTTGTGCGCCTGGCAATTAATAGTGGATAATCACTCAAATAACCCAATTATCAAGGAAGATTGTACACTAGTACAATCTAAAGAATATTTCACAAAAATGAACCTCAATTACTCGTAAATCGAGGTTCACCTTGCCTTTTATTACGTACAATATTATTTGGGTTTTTATCATGAAAATCGAGGGCAAAACGTTTGAATAATACTAAGAGAATTAAGAGTTTTGGAAAAACTCCTTTGCCTTGAAAATTGAAAATTTTCAGTTTTATCCTAAATCTTTGAAAATTCGTATCTCTCTCGATATAAGCCTAAAATTGGAAAACATTATACCGTTGGAAACCTTTTGGAAAGTGTTAAAAGTTCTTAGAAGATACCTTTCCATGAATCTAAGTGGAAAGTACTCAAAAATGAGCTTGAAATCGCTGTTCCAGAATGTTCAGGATTGAGCTGGGGTTGGTTTTTTGCTAACTTTGGAAATTTGGCAGAATTCACTCGTTGCACACTAGCCCTTGAAATTTATAACTCAATTAGAGGTGCAAGTAAGGTTTAGGGCAGAACAAGTGGATTGAGAATCAGAGTTTCGAGCACCGAGATACGGTAGCTCAAAGTTAGGAAAATTCAAGTCTGGTGAACAATTTCCAGATTTGAGCTTTCAAAATTGGAATCTTAGCTAAGAGTCAAAACGAACTTGGATTGGTATAAAATTTTGCAGTATGTTACTCCTATATGAAAGGTACCACTATATCAAATTTTAGGGAAAAATACCTTCGGAAAGATAGTTAATTAGTCATCCAAAGTTCAGGAAAATTTCTAAGGCAATCTGCCTTTTGACTTTCATTTCCCAATTCAAATCGTTTAACCAAGAAAACTATCCAACCATGGTTCATTTGTGAAATAAAGGTCTAAGATACATCCATGATACCTTTGGTAAGTGTTTTGCATCAAGAACTTCAATTAATAAAATCACTCCCAAGTTTTGTCCCAAACCAGTCCAAGTATTACGGTTTTTCCAAAACAGGGTAGTCCTCTTGTTTTGGTCACAACTCAGTCAATTTAACTCAGAATGGGGCATGGTTTATGTCGTTGAAAAATACATTCATAGGGTTATAATATCACAGAAGAAATCATTTCAAAATTTGGTACTGAACTAGTTCAAAATCGGGCATCAATTTGCTGCCTTATCACTTCATTCCAGTTGAACAGAGCAACAGGGCAGCGATCTTAAAACGTTTGGTTCGGCTCACTCACAAAGAATCAGAACATGAATTTTATCTCAAATTAAATCCTGGAATGTCTAGTTTCCAACGCCACCAACGGCACATGATTTTGACATCCGAGGACAGAGTTATGGCCGAAACACCACCGCTGGTCAGAGCCATACGGGAACAGTTTCCAGATTTACTAGTTTCACAAAAAAAATTCATTTGCCCAACCAATCCTCATTATTTTTCAATGAAATTTTTCACACATCTAATAAGTCATATAAACATCAGATTCAAGCCATTAGATCATAAAAAATTGGCCTTAAAATGGCCGAACAAGGCAGGGGCAAAATCGGAAACTTTTGCTCCTTGCACCCAATGAAGTTTCTATCAATTACACACCATCAATCCATCATTTTAACCACTAAACCAACAATATATCCACTATCCATCATCAAATCAGCAACAACCCAAGAGTGGGAGTTCATAGAGCCCACTTTCACATTTTTCCAACAATATCAAGTCATCTACTTACATGCAAGTACTTAGAGATGCATATCTACTACTATAAATCAAGTTTAAGGTGATGGATGGATCATGTTATACCTTCTTAATGTACTAGATCAGAATTTTTGGCCCTCAAAATGCTCCAAGAAACCGTGATTTCCAGCACCCTTTTGCAGCTCAAAATGATCTCCTAGTGTTAAGCTAAGTATGGTGCAAGTTTGGTTGAATTTGGAGATGTTTTGGTGGTGGTTTGAGTAAGAAATTTTTGGAACAATGGAGTTAAAGAGGGAGGGAGAGCTGGTCGGCAGTCTTGGGTAGAAGAGAGAGAGTGTGATCAGATTTCTAAGCTTCCAAGAGAAGACATTAACTTGTGGCCTCAAATCACCCATTAGTCAACTCACATTAGGGTGCGTTTGGCGCGATTAGGGATCGATTTTCTCGCGCTTTTGGTTCACTAGTGCACTAAACCTCCAACGCATTTATATTCATGTAAATATTATTCGCTCTTAATTGTCCCGAAATAAGGGTCTAAAGTCCCTCAAATAAAGTCGCGCGTGTGAAAATGCGTACCGTCAATTTTAACGCTATAACGCGAAACTTCCGAGAAATTCTTATAACGATTGTACTACTAACTATCACTTGAGTATTTATTCATAAGATTACCTATTTTAGGACCATAATACAAGTCTCCAATATTCCAAGCTTATTGTGCTCCTACGCGGTAAAATCTCCGAGCACTATTCACTATTTTTACTAAACGCACTCCAGGAAATTAATCTTTGAGACGAGTCACTTTAAAAATATAACGAAGTTATATTATCATGTATTTAGGTCTAATAAAACTAGAAAATATTCCTCGTGGTAAACATCCAATTCAATAATTTATTAAGCCATAAGTTAGGCTTAAAAATAATAGTTTTACGAGTCCTCACAGCTCGATCCAGAACCTCCACGAGTTGACACTCCGTCAATCGGGTAGGTTATAATCTGTAGAACTTCACTTACACTTTTCCCGTTCACCGTTATTCCTCCTGCTCTGGGCCCGCACTTCGTTTATATAAGGCAATACTACTCGAGTATGCCAAACGAGATCTCTCCAATAGATCGAACTTATACACCTTTCCCATGGCTCACCAAGCTTCTCAATCAAACCCATGTCGGCTCGAGTCGCAAGGTCGGCCGATGAGATTTGGGCGTCTCCCAACATTTTCACTAGAAGTCGAGGAGATTCACTCCAATGACATATTCAACCATAGCATATTTCACTATTGCAATACTTCAGTTAATTCACTTAACAATTCACTTCAAGCACTTCACTTCACTTCAAGCAATTCAATTCAAACCATTCAATTACACTTCACTTAAACGAACATGAGTGTGATAAAGTACACACTCAACTAGGCATATTCAAAATACTCAATTAATGATAGCAATTAAGCACATAGCAATTTTTCATACACTTGACACTCACCAATCAAAATAAGGGAGTAGTGCTCAATCAAGTGTTTAGGCATCCGCTGTGAGGTCCTCCTGAAGGTCCCCTTGAGTGCTTGAGGAAATAATAATTTACAATCACACACTACCACTTATAAATCCCTTATTAACAAGGAAGATTGTACTCTTGTACAACCTAAGAAAATATCATGAAAGAGAGCCTTAATTACTCGTAAATCGAGACTCAAGAGTGGGGTTTAATAACACAAGAAAAAACTAATTTCCTTCATGAATCAAGTTTAAAACGGTCAATCTATATCGAAGGGTAGTGAAGAGTTTCTAAATCTCATTTCCCAACAAGTTGGAAAATTTCAGTTTTAAGTGTCAATTTTGAAAAATCATATCTTGTACTCAGTAGATCCAAAATTGGAAAACTTTATACCGTTGGAATCTTGGTTCAAAATACTAAAAATTCTTAGAAGACACCATTCCAAGATTCTAAACAAAAGACATTCAAATTTCAGCCCAAAGTAGCTGCTATAAGCACACAAGACTGTTTTAGTCTTATTTTTTGGCAAATTTTGGAAATTCGGTAAAATTCACGGGAAGTGAACTAGCCTCTGAAATTCATACTACAATAAGAATTCTAGACAAATTTTCAAACATAACAAACAGAACTAAATTTGGAGTTTTAAGTGCCAAAATATAGCAGCTCAAAGTTGGCCCAAAATTGAAGACTGTTGGTAAATTTTTTTCCAGATTTTGAAGAACAACTTTGGCCTATCATTTGTATATCAAAACAGTCTTAGAATAACACCAGAATTGGTACAATTCAACTTCCATATGAGTGATACTCCTCTATCAAATTTTATGTAAAAACTTGTATGGGAAGGTAGTTAACAAAACTATCAAAATTCATGAAATTTTGAAGACAAATCTGTCTTCTTGTTTCCTTTTCCCTTTTCAAACATTTTGCCCAATGAAATCAACTCCAATTTGGTTCATTGGTGACACTAAGGTCCAAGAAACATCTAATATACATTTGTTAGGTGTTTGATACCAAAATTTTTGAAACAACATGTCCCAAGTCAAACTAGGCCATTCGGCTAGCAAAATTAGGGTTTTGAAGCTTTAGTACAGTTTGGGAATTGGACTACATCTCACTCAATACAACTTGAAATTGAGCTGGTTGGTGGCGTTGGAAACTAGATTCACAAGTCTACATTTCATCAGAACAAATTGTTTTGAAATTCAGTTTGCAAATGAGAGAAATTAGAGCTACAAGTTGCAGCTTCTACCTTTCTCTCGGATGGGCTAATAGAACTGGGCAGCCGAATTTGATCAATCACTACAGATGACTCAGTTCGAATTAGAAGTGCATGACTGTGACGGCCCCACCTCCCCCTAAGGCGAACCAAAGGGTTTGACGAGTCGTCTGCCCGACTCTCGCCGGGACTCAGTCGTTCCTTAATCAAATCCAGAATAAATCACAAGAATAAAGAGGGCAGCAATCCAAACTTAAAGCGGAACTTATATACATTGCTATCTCAAAAGGAAGTACAACCATCAAATGTACAAAGGTTCTCACTTCACCATACAACCAGCCCGTGCCAAGCATTAGGGCGAGAACCATTACAAAAGAAACAAAATACCTAGACTAGGCTAGTCTATGCTCTCATCCTGCTCGCCGTCCCCTGTTAAGGAAAACAAAACTAAAGGGGTGAGCTAAAAGCTCAGTGAGGTTCCGAACAGATAATCAACAATCAATTCAATACATTAAACATGGAGTATCAATAATTCAAGAAACATTTACAATGGAAAGCAATAGTTACATTCATTAAAAGGATACAGGCTCACATGGAGCTATTCGTTCTTTCGTTCGTTCCCCTGACATTTCCCCTTATTCCTCCAATTATTTGAAAATTTCCTTTTTGAGAAATGAAACCCTCGTGCCTTTGTTCGTTCATTCATCCCTTTCCGGACATTGACCGGACTCCACCCATCCGAACGTTGACCGGACTCTACCCATCCGGACGTTGACCGGACTCCACCCATCCGGACGTAGCCGGACTACAAGGTAATACTCGAATATACCAAATTCACCCAGGGTCACCATATCGCCCGACCGAGTCCGCTTCTGGCTCGAGTCGATCGATAACGAAGGGCAGGGCCCAATTCAGCCAAAAGGCTTACATCATGCGCAACTAATGTTTCCATCATTAAATCATTGAAAATTTCACGTTTCATTAAGGTCGAGCGCGATAAAGTACACACTCGCCTAGAAAACTCATTTTAGAAATCCTTGAAAGCACTTAACACATTATCAAACAACAACAACAAGTCATGAAGTCAGGGAGAATATAACAAACAAGGAACACTCACCTAGTTATGCAAAATAACGTGCAAAATATTCTTCCGGATATTACCCTTAGTCACCAATGAAACCTAAGGTTGAACAAGAGAACATATTACAGTTTGTCGAGCAAAACATTTAAGGGAAACAAAGAAACCCGACTAATTAAGAGTAAAACGTGTAAAGATGACTTTCAAGTAAGAAGAGGGTTGTTTGAACCCAACGCTGAAAAATCATGTTTTAAAATGGAAAGCCGGTCATGGTATTGGCCAAACAAAAGTATACAAGTTCAAATAGAAACCTAGCCTTCGAGCGGAAATTTGGGCAGCACGCCCTTTGTTTTTACCTCATTTTCCAGCCATTTTGGCTTCATTATTTTCCTCAGCCACAACCCAAAGTCACACATATCATAATTCAAGTCAAAAGCCGTTCCATAGGCTCATAATATTATAAGAATAAGAATCAAAGTAATAATAAGTGCTGAAATACAATCTAGCAAAAGACAGATTCGACGTGTGGTTGCGGAAATAACACATCCGAGGCTACGCTTATCGGATTAAGGTACATCTTATGCCGTTTCGAAGCTAAGACACAGGGCTACAATGTTCATGAAGATCACTTAGTCCAGTTTCCAATGCAACCTAGTCAAATCCTCAATTTACAGAACCAAAATCTAACTCATTGGCTATTAAACCACACTGCACTGGAATGGTCATATCTCAGGTTACAAAGGTCCAATTAAGGTGTTCTTGAATGAATTTGAAAGCTAAGTCAGAATGCTACAACTTTCATGTTTTGGCAAAAAGCTAAATCAGTACGGATCCTAGTGAATAAACGTGATAAAGTGGATAAACTGACCAAACGGACGACTGGGGAAAACCTTAAAACAGTAAGGGTATTTTGGTCTTTTCATGACCTACGTTGCTCCGATTGAGCTGAAATTTTGTAGGAACCTATAAAATACCATTGTCTACAACTTTAATGTTTTGACATAAGGCCAATTCGGCCTCTAACATGCAGTAACAAAACCGGGCAGAAAGGAAGAAAAATTTTCCAGAAATCTGGAATTTTCAGTTTTCAATGCAACCTTCCTTGATTTCTTACTTCCAACACTACCAAAACCCCTTATATAAACTTAATTACAACATATATGCATCATACAACAAGTTAGCAGCAAGTCCTCAAACCCTAGGTCATAATATCAAAAGGGGAAAACCTCCAAAACATGATAGCATCCAAGATTCACCACAAAATTGAGTTACTAAGCTTAATTTAAACAAGATTGAAAGTAAGAATTAGAGAGATCATCTTCCTTACCTTGATTAGTGTCCACCAAGTATATCCCTAGCTTTCCCTTTCCAAAATCTCACCAATACTTCACTAATTAAACACTCAAAGGTGAGTTTAATCGGTTTATTTCCTTTGTTTTCTCACTTTGTAGCTAGAAATCAAGGGTAGGATGGTGTTTCTTCTTGCTCTCTCTCTCACTCTTTGGGTCGGCCAAGCAGCAGAAATAAGGGGAAAAAGATGCAAAATTTGGAGAAAAATAGAAAGTCCTTGTCTTGATCAAGAAACCTTTAGCACCTTTCATTTTTTTTCTCTTTCTTTCTTGCATTTCTAGCCTTAGAATTCGGTCAAACCTAGCTGAACATGAGAGGATATTTTGCTCAAGTTTCAATAAGCTTGTATGGTAAGAAAGTGGTGGTCAAGTCGTGCGTTCAATCGGTAGTGCGCGGGACCCGCCGGTTCGCGCCGTTTTTCTTAAAAACACACGTACTAGGGTTTTTACTTCCCATTCACTAACCTTATATCATTGCTCCTAATCACATATTATTTCTCACTTAAAAGTCACTTTTAATCACCAAATTTAATCCTTACTCTGTACCGAAAATTCATCCGGCGAAAAATCGCGAAAACCCTAATTTTGCTCCAAACTTGAAACCGAAGCGTGAAACTCTACTTTCTAGGTTTATTTGCACTTATTGTGGAAAGATTGGGTGGTAGGGCTTTAATAAATAATAATTTTCAAATAAAAGGGTATTTTTGAGAAAAATACAAGAAATTTACGAGTCCTCACAATGACACACCCTTAGAAAACTACGGATGTCTAGTTTTGAATGCCATAAATGGCACTCAATTATGATGTCTGAGCAGAGAGTTATGTTCGTTCAAAGATGCTCTGTCCGGACCAACTGAACACATTTCTCCAGATTTCTACAATTTCGAAATTCCAACTTTTACTCAACCAAATCAAATGATTTTTGGTAGAAACTTTCATCACCTCATATACAACATATCTACATCAGTTTAAAAGTCAGTTGAGCAACAAAAATTTGAACCTAAGGCCCAGCAAAAATGTGATAGCCCCACTTTCCCCTAAGGCGTACCAAAGGGATTAGCGGACTGCCTGTCCAGCTCTCGCCAGGACTAACGAGGCAGTTAAACACAATCTAAAACGTTCCGGAAGGTAAAAGCGCTCTCAAATGAAACCAAATTCGCGAAAAGAAAATGGAAAATGGAGCCGCACATAACAGTGCCGGCCACATCAGAATCCGGTCGGATTGGAGGCAGAGAGCAAATGGCCGGATTCCAAAATTTCCAAGGCAATCCGGCCATCAATCCAGCCAAGTTCTGGCCGGATTCTCGGCCGGATTCGCCTGTGCCATTTCCCGCCAAAATTTTTTTCTTTTGCCCATTAAAATCTGAACCTGTCCGAAATCTCACCAAACACCAACAAATCATATAACCTTGAAATTAGACATTTACAAGCTAAAACAACATACAGACGTTACCAAACACGTTTATACAAGTATGGTTTCAAATTTACAACTCAAAAGTGATGTTGGATCAAAATATACTTAGGGCTTTCCAACCATTGAGGAGCTATACAAAAATGTTAAAACTAGCTCAACTCAGCAACAAAACATCATGGTCCCCCAAAAGGTATTCATATCCCTGTAAGGAAAACAAAGGTAATAGAGTGAGCTTTCGCCTAATGAGGTACCATCACCCAAATAATGAAGTTCATATAAGCACAAAGCCAGTCAATCCAAATTCATTCAAGAAATGAACCAGTTATCACCACATTTCAATAAAGATTATAAAAGGATACGGACGGCTCTCAAGAACTCTTTTCCTTGCTTGCCATACTTGATCTCACCTCATTGACTCTCCGTCAATGTACAAAGAGTAACCAATACTGTAGACCCCACTTTCTCCAATTCCTTCCATCTCACATACCCCTACCAAGCCCGAACTGCAATCAGTTCAGAAATGGTAATACTCGAGTATACCGGAATCAAGAGTCTCATACTCAAGGATTCCACATAAACAGACCCCATGGCTTGCCAATCTTCTCGACCAAGTATGGCTGGCTCGATTCAATTGACCACCAATGGGGTTGAGCTCAGTGATAATAGTAAAGGTCGTTGGATACATGTCCAAATGACACCAGTTCAAGTATATTCAAGTGACATTCAATTGATATAGTAAATAGTCACATAAGACATAGAGTGCGAGAGTGATAATGTACACCCTCATCTCAATCAATCTCAACAATATACACAAGCATTCAAGTCATAGATTTCAAGTATATTAAAGCCATGAAGTAACAATCATGTGAGTAGTACACTCACCACTCAAGCAAAGAGAGTTATCACAAATTTCTATCCAACGAACGCCTTGCGTCACCGGCACGCCTTAAAACATTCAATAAAGAACAATGAGGCTCGATTATGAGTCATAAATTCGAACCACACATCACTAATGTAAAACCATAATAACTTGAAAGTATTATAAGGTGCACTTGGTGCTAAAGGTTTAGGCAACCCTAAGGTCACTAATTAACCCCTAAAGCAACCCAAATCCAAGAAAGCATATGAACCTACAATTTGGACAGCATTTCCCCTTATAATTCCAAATTTCCAACCTACGATCACTCACTTATATTTCCCAAACACCACCACAATTACCATTGCAAGTCATAGGCCAATCCATACAACTTATTAGGGTCACAACACCCTTTAAACAAAGCCAATGCAAGAGGTCTATAGCAACCCTAGAAAAGCCCCAATTCAAAACCCTAAATCTAAAATTTTCCGTACAAAGTGAAATTTTTTCGCAAATAACTACAATTAACATACCAAAGCTTCATTCTAGACCATACTAAGCCATCATCCATGGCCAACCAATATTAAACATATAAAACAGAAAAATCATGAATAAAAATAAAAATTCATCAATCTCTACCAAAAGACATGAAATCTTACACAAAACCATCTCTTTGACTAACACAAGTCATTAATTGAACATTATCAAGAACAAAAGAAAGATTCCTTAGCCACTTACCTTGCAAACTCAAGAAAAGAGATAACTTAGCACCTCCTCTTTCCAAACCACTCCACCAAGTACTTCAATACCACCTAGATAAGGGAGATGAAGAAATTTGAAGTTTAAACAGTTGAATCGCAAGATTGGTTGAAGAAAGTTGAAAGTTTTTCTTTCTTTTCCTTCTTGAGAGAGTCGGCCAAGAGAGAGATGTATGATGATGAATTTTGAGTCAATTTTGGGTTAATTGGTAAAGGTAAGTGAAATGGTCAAAGTCCACCATTTAATCACAAGGTGACACTTGTCACCTTTTAGTTCAAAGCTATCATTTTGTCTCTCCAACACCAATCCATTTGGGTAACCTCTAATTATCTCTTAACACCTAGTAAATTAATCCCTGTTTGCAAAACTTAACCTAATTGGCCGAATTTTACCAAACTTACCGCACTAGCGGATCCCACATCCAATATACACTCCTAAAATCTCATGAACTAATTTATACTAGAAAAATAATTTAAAAACCATATTTACCCATAAAAATTATTTAGAAAATTTTCCTAATAAAGAAAATATGGATAAGGCACACAATTAAATAAAATAAAGCCTAGAAAATAAGAAAATTTTCGGGTTCTCACACTCTCCCCCCTTAAAAGAATTTCGTCCTCGAAATTTCTCACCTTGATTCACGAACAATTCAGGGTATTTCTTTTGCGTTTCTTCTTTCACCTCACAGGTAGTCTCCTCTATCCCATGATTTTTCCACAAAATCTTCACCAAAGGAATTTGTTTGTTTCTCAGCTGCTTAACCTTTCGGTCAAGCAACTGTACCGGTCTCTCTTCATAGGTGAGGGATTCATCTATCTCGATTTCCTCCAATTGTAAGATGTGAGACGGGTCGGGATAATATTTCTTAAGCATCAAGACATGGAAGATGTTGTGAATCCTAGACAGACTTGAGGGTAGTTCAAGTCGATATGCTACTTGTGACGGCCCCACCTCCCCTAAGGCGAAACAGAGGGTTCGGCGGGCCGCCTGCCCAGCTCTCGCCGGGAGTCAGTCGTTCACTAAAGTCCTCAAATGAATTACAAGAATAAATGTCAAATATACATCACATGGTCCACAAATATACATCCAAGTCTCCAATAATTACATGTCACAAATGCAGCGGAAACTAATTCCCAACTATACATCAAATGATTCCAAATCCAAAACTGTACAAGATATAAGCCATCCCTTCACGTGAATAAGCACAACAAGTCCTGCCTTCGCCTTGAGCCCTGTGGAGGGGAATAAAATATTTTTGGGGTGAGCTAGAAGCTCAGCGAATAACCAGAAAATCAGTAATCAAATCGGTTTAACAATATTTCTTTTCAATGATGTCATAAATCAATGATGTCATAGATCAAATGATAAGTCCAGAAACGATTACAGCATTTACAAAACAGTAAATATGGAGTATCAATAATTCAAGAAACATTTACAATGGAAATCGATAGTAACATTCATGAAAAGATACTTTCGTTCTCCTGACATTTCCTCCTTCCTTCAAACTTTTGAAAAATGCATTTTCGTTTCTTTTATAAATAAATGCCTCGCTCATTTGGTCATTCATTTCATTCACCAGACTCCACCAACCTCCACCAACCTACAAAGGTAATACTCGAGTATACCAAACGTTCACCCAAGTCCCTAATCGCCCGACCGAGACCGTTTCTGGCTCGAGACGACCGGTAACAAGGGGCAATGGCCAGTTCAGCCCAAAAGGCTTACATCATGCGCAACTAGCATTTCAATAATTAAATCCTTGAAAATTGCACAGTTATTTAGGTCGAGTGCGATAAAGTATACACTCGCCTAGAAAGCTCGTTTTGGAAATCATTCAAAACACTTAACTCGTTATCAATCAATAATACAAGTCATGAAGTCAAGAAAATATAGCAAATAAGGAACACTCATATGCAAGCACGCATGATATGCAAGAAAACAGTTCAAAAGTAACTTTGGAAACAGTTTAAAGGTAAATAATGCAAGAAAACGGTACAAAAGTAACTTTGGAAATAGTTCAAAAGTAAATAATGCAGGAAACGGTTCATAAATAACTTCAGAAATAGTTTGAGGTCACTCACCTCCGTTGCTCAGAAACCATCCATCATATATCATTACCTTGCTCAAATCCAAGTCTTAGATCACAAACTCAATGCAAACAAGTCCTTTAAAAGTTCGGACAGCACTTCCCCTAAATTTGCTTACTTTTCCAGCCATCATGGCTTCATTATTTCCTCAACCAGTCCCAAAGGTACACACACAACAACAAGTTCATCCAATAGCCATTCAGCAAGCTCCAGGTAGTACAAAGACAAGTCAAGCTAGGAAAAAGTCCGGAAATGAAAGTTAAGCTCAAAACCAGAAAAACAGGTTTTGACGTCATTTTGCGGTAATGGTACCAAAGGCACTACGATTATCGGATGAAGGTGTAAGACCCACCGTTTCGAAGCTAAGAGATAGGGCTACAATATTGTAGAAGGTCACTCAACCCAGTTTCAAGTGTAACCAGGTCAAAAACACAAGAAACTACACCAGAATCACAAACACTGCTTCACAGAACGCATTCTAGCGGAAACATCATAACTCAGGCTCTCCAAGTCCAAATCCAGAAATTCCAAAACCAGCTGATAGCTAAGAAACAGGGCTAAATTTCATCAGAAGGCCTCAACATCCTATTCGGAAGCAATTCCAGCCAAAACAACCAATTACGGTCGCAAATCCCAATTTCGGGTAAACCAGAACAGCAATAGTAATTTCCACTTTTCTCATTCTACACTACTCCGATTGACCTGAAATTTTGTAGGCACCTCTAACATGTCATTCCCTACAACTTTCATGTTTTAAGACAAGGCCAATTCGGCCTCTAACTAGGAGCTAAAAATTCAAACAGAATGCTCCCTCAAGAACCCTAATTTTCTGAAATTTCTTCCAAAACAGAAATTGATTGCAATTGACCACTTTTTCCACCTCATAGAGTCCTTAAACATCATTTCCAATCATCATATATCACCACACAATCATGTTCATATTAAAACAGAAAAATCTCCAATAATTATAAAACTTCACCAATTCAACCAAAATCAAGATATAATCCATCAAACAATCTCTTTAACTCACATAAGCCACTAATTAAACATGATTGAGAAGAAAAGAGAGGTTCCTTAGCTACTCACCTTACCAACTCAAGAAAGGAAGCAACTTAGCACCTTGGTCTTCCAAACCACTTCACAACCAACCTTAATACCACTAAACTAAGAGGTTTTATGGAGGAAATCCAAGTTTAATCGGTTAAATTGTTTGATTGGAGCAAGAAATGAAGAAGTAAGATGAAAGCTTTCCTTTCTTTTCTCCTTGTGAAGCTCAGCCAAGATGATGAAGAATGAAGGTAATTTTGGATCAATTTGGTACTTATTTGGTAAAGGTAGTAAGATAGTCAAATGTCAAAGTCCAACCTTCAATAACAAGGTGACACTTGTCACCCTTTAAGCTTGAGATTATCTTCTTGTCTCTCCAAGACAAATATCTTAACACCTTGTAAAATAATATCACTTAATACAAAATTCCAAAAAGTTGTCAAAAATATAATGCATTTACCACACTTGCGGGTCCCACGTTCAAAATACGCTCTTAATTTCTCAAAAACTAACCGATACTGGAAAAATCATTTTAAAACTATCTTTGCTCATAAACTTTATGTGAGGAATTTTTTCTAATCAAGAAAATGTAGAAAAGGCGGGCGATTAAAAAAAATAAACCCTAGAAATTTAGAAAATTTCTGGGTTCTCAAACTCATTTTTTTTTTTCGGGGCGTCACAAACTCCCCTCCTTAAAAGAATGTCGTCCTCGACATTCCATCTTGTACCAATCAAGTCGAGATATCCTGCAAGAATCACTAATATTTCAAACCAAATCCACAGTCCGGCATCCTAAACTTCAAGCCTAGGATACACTACAGAAATCTGAAGCCTAAGCTCTGATACCAACTGTGACGGCCCCACCTCCCCCTAAGGCGAAACAGAGGGTTCGGCGGGCCGCCTGCCCAGCTCTCGCCGGGAGTCAGTCGTTCACTAAAGTCCTCAAATGAATTACAAGAATAAATGTCAAATATACATCACATGGTCCACAAATATACATCCAAGTCTCCAATAATTACATGTCACAAATGCAGCGGAAACTAATTCCCAACTATACATCAAATGATTCCAAATCCAAAACTGTACAAGATATAAGCCATCCCTTCACGTGAATAAGCACAACAAGTCCTGCCTTCGCCTTGAGCCCTGTGGAGGGGAATAAAATATTTTTGGGGTGAGCTAGAAGCTCAGCGAATAACCAGAAAATCAGTAATCAAATCGGTTTAACAATATTTCTTTTCAATGATGTCATAAATCAATGATGTCATAGATCAAATGATAAGTCCAGAAACGATTACAGCATTTACAAAACAGTAAATATGGAGTATCAATAATTCAAGAAACATTTACAATGGAAATCGATAGTAACATTCATGAAAAGATACTTTCGTTCTCCTGACATTTCCTCCTTCCTTCAAACTTTTGAAAAATGCATTTTCGTTTCTTTTATAAATAAATGCCTCGCTCATTTGGTCATTCATTTCATTCACCAGACTCCACCAACCTCCACCAACCTACAAAGGTAATACTCGAGTATACCAAACGTTCACCCAAGTCCCTAATCGCCCGACCGAGACCGTTTCTGGCTCGAGACGACCGGTAACAAGGGGCAATGGCCAGTTCAGCCCAAAAGGCTTACATCATGCGCAACTAGCATTTCAATAATTAAATCCTTGAAAATTGCACAGTTATTTAGGTCGAGTGCGATAAAGTATACACTCGCCTAGAAAGCTCGTTTTGGAAATCATTCAAAACACTTAACTCGTTATCAATCAATAATACAAGTCATGAAGTCAAGAAAATATAGCAAATAAGGAACACTCATATGCAAGCACGCATGATATGCAAGAAAACAGTTCAAAAGTAACTTTGGAAACAGTTTAAAGGTAAATAATGCAAGAAAACGGTACAAAAGTAACTTTGGAAATAGTTCAAAAGTAAATAATGCAGGAAACGGTTCATAAATAACTTCAGAAATAGTTTGAGGTCACTCACCTCCGTTGCTCAGAAACCATCCATCATATATCATTACCTTGCTCAAATCCAAGTCTTAGATCACAAACTCAATGCAAACAAGTCCTTTAAAAGTTCGGACAGCACTTCCCCTAAATTTGCTTACTTTTCCAGCCATCATGGCTTCATTATTTCCTCAGCCAGTCCCAAAGGTACACACACAACAACAAGTTCATCCAATAGCCATTCAGCAAGCTCCAGGTAGTACAAAGACAAGTCAAGCTAGGAAAAAGTCCGGAAATGAAAGTTAAGCTCAAAACCAGAAAAACAGGTTTTGACGTCATTTTGCGGTAATGGTACCAAAGGCACTACGATTATCGGATGAAGGTGTAAGACCCACCGTTTCGAAGCTAAGAGATAGGGCTACAATATTGTAGAAGGTCACTCAACCCAGTTTCAAGTGTAACCAGGTCAAAAACACAAGAAACTACACCAGAATCACAAACACTGCTTCACAGAACGCATTCTAGCGGAAACATCATAACTCAGGCTCTCCAAGTCCAAATCCAGAAATTCCAAAACCAGCTGATAGCTAAGAAACAGGGCTAAATTTCATCAGAAGGCCTCAACATCCTATTCGGAAGCAATTCCAGCCAAAACAACCAATTACGGTCGCAAATCCCAATTTCGGGTAAACCAGAACAGCAATAGTAATTTCCACTTTTCTCATTCTACACTACTCCGATTGACCTGAAATTTTGTAGGCACCTCTAACATGTCATTCCCTACAACTTTCATGTTTTAAGACAAGGCCAATTCGGCCTCTAACTAGGAGCTAAAAATTCAAACAGAATGCTCCCTCAAGAACCCTAATTTTCTGAAATTTCTTCCAAAACAGAAATTGATTGCAATTGACCACTTTTTCCACCTCATAGAGTCCTTAAACATCATTTCCAATCATCATATATCACCACACAATCATGTTCATATTAAAACAGAAAAATCTCCAATAATTATAAAACTTCACCAATTCAACCAAAATCAAGATATAATCCATCAAACAATCTCTTTAACTCACATAAGCCACTAATTAAACATGATTGAGAAGAAAAGAGAGGTTCCTTAGCTACTCACCTTACCAACTCAAGAAAGGAAGCAACTTAGCACCTTGGTCTTCCAAACCACTTCACAACCAACCTTAATACCACTAAACTAAGAGGTTTTATGGAGGAAATCCAAGTTTAATCGGTTAAATTGTTTGATTGGAGCAAGAAATGAAGAAGTAAGATGAAAGCTTTCCTTTCTTTTCTCCTTGTGAAGCTCAGCCAAGATGATGAAGAATGAAGGTAATTTTGGATCAATTTGGTACTTATTTGGTAAAGGTAGTAAGATAGTCAAATGTCAAAGTCCAACCTTCAATAACAAGGTGACACTTGTCACCCTTTAAGCTTGAGATTATCTTCTTGTCTCTCCAAGACAAATATCTTAACACCTTGTAAAATAATATCACTTAATACAAAATTCCAAAAAGTTGTCAAAAATATAATGCATTTACCACACTTGCGGGTCCCACGTTCAAAATACGCTCTTAATTTCTCAAAAACTAACCGATACTGGAAAAATCATTTTAAAACTATCTTTGCTCATAAACTTTATGTGAGGAATTTTTTCTAATCAAGAAAATGTAGAAAAGGCGGGCGATTAAAAAAAATAAACCCTAGAAATTTAGAAAATTTCTGGGTTCTCAAACTCATTTTTTTTTTTTCGGGGCGTCACAAACTCCCCTCCTTAAAAGAATGTCGTCCTCGACATTCCATCTTGTACCAATCAAGTCGAGATATCCTGCAAGAATCACTAATATTTCAAACCAAATCCACAGTCCGGCATCCTAAACTTCAAGCCTAGGATACACTACAGAAATCTGAAGCCTAAGCTCTGATACCAACTGTGACGGCCCCACCTCCCCCTAAGGCGAAACAGAGGGTTCGGCGGGCCGCCTGCCCAGCTCTCGCCGGGAGTCAGTCGTTCACTAAAGTCCTCAAATGAATTACAAGAATAAATGTCAAATATACATCACATGGTCCACAAATATACATCCAAGTCTCCAATAATTACATGTCACAAATGCAGCGGAAACTAATTCCCAACTATACATCAAATGATTCCAAATCCAAAACTGTACAAGATATAAGCCATCCCTTCACGTGAATAAGCACAACAAGTCCTGCCTTCGCCTTGAGCCCTGTGGAGGGGAATAAAATATTTTTGGGGTGAGCTAGAAGCTCAGCGAATAACCAGAAAATCAGTAATCAAATCGGTTTAACAATATTTCTTTTCAATGATGTCATAAATCAATGATGTCATAGATCAAATGATAAGTCCAGAAACGATTACAGCATTTACAAAACAGTAAATATGGAGTATCAATAATTCAAGAAACATTTACAATGGAAATCGATAGTAACATTCATGAAAAGATACTTTCGTTCTCCTGACATTTCCTCCTTCCTTCAAACTTTTGAAAAATGCATTTTCGTTTCTTTTATAAATAAATGCCTCGCTCATTTGGTCATTCATTTCATTCACCAGACTCCACCAACCTCCACCAACCTACAAAGGTAATACTCGAGTATACCAAACGTTCACCCAAGTCCCTAATCGCCCGACCGAGACCGTTTCTGGCTCGAGACGACCGGTAACAAGGGGCAATGGCCAGTTCAGCCCAAAAGGCTTACATCATGCGCAACTAGCATTTCAATAATTAAATCCTTGAAAATTGCACAGTTATTTAGGTCGAGTGCGATAAAGTATACACTCGCCTAGAAAGCTCGTTTTGGAAATCATTCAAAACACTTAACTCGTTATCAATCAATAATACAAGTCATGAAGTCAAGAAAATATAGCAAATAAGGAACACTCATATGCAAGCACGCATGATATGCAAGAAAACAGTTCAAAAGTAACTTTGGAAACAGTTTAAAGGTAAATAATGCAAGAAAACGGTACAAAAGTAACTTTGGAAATAGTTCAAAAGTAAATAATGCAGGAAACGGTTCATAAATAACTTCAGAAATAGTTTGAGGTCACTCACCTCCGTTGCTCAGAAACCATCCATCATATATCATTACCTTGCTCAAATCCAAGTCTTAGATCACAAACTCAATGCAAACAAGTCCTTTAAAAGTTCGGACAGCACTTCCCCTAAATTTGCTTACTTTTCCAGCCATCATGGCTTCATTATTTCCTCAGCCAGTCCCAAAGGTACACACACAACAACAAGTTCATCCAATAGCCATTCAGCAAGCTCCAGGTAGTACAAAGACAAGTCAAGCTAGGAAAAAGTCCGGAAATGAAAGTTAAGCTCAAAACCAGAAAAACAGGTTTTGACGTCATTTTGCGGTAATGGTACCAAAGGCACTACGATTATCGGATGAAGGTGTAAGACCCACCGTTTCGAAGCTAAGAGATAGGGCTACAATATTGTAGAAGGTCACTCAACCCAGTTTCAAGTGTAACCAGGTCAAAAACACAAGAAACTACACCAGAATCACAAACACTGCTTCACAGAACGCATTCTAGCGGAAACATCATAACTCAGGCTCTCCAAGTCCAAATCCAGAAATTCCAAAACCAGCTGATAGCTAAGAAACAGGGCTAAATTTCATCAGAAGGCCTCAACATCCTATTCGGAAGCAATTCCAGCCAAAACAACCAATTACGGTCGCAAATCCCAATTTCGGGTAAACCAGAACAGCAATAGTAATTTCCACTTTTCTCATTCTACACTACTCCGATTGACCTGAAATTTTGTAGGCACCTCTAACATGTCATTCCCTACAACTTTCATGTTTTAAGACAAGGCCAATTCGGCCTCTAACTAGGAGCTAAAAATTCAAACAGAATGCTCCCTCAAGAACCCTAATTTTCTGAAATTTCTTCCAAAACAGAAATTGATTGCAATTGACCACTTTTTCCACCTCATAGAGTCCTTAAACATCATTTCCAATCATCATATATCACCACACAATCATGTTCATATTAAAACAGAAAAATCTCCAATAATTATAAAACTTCACCAATTCAACCAAAATCAAGATATAATCCATCAAACAATCTCTTTAACTCACATAAGCCACTAATTAAACATGATTGAGAAGAAAAGAAAGGTTCCTTAGCTACTCACCTTACCAACTCAAGAAAGGAAGCAACTTAGCACCTTGGTCTTCCAAACCACTTCACAACCAACCTTAATACCACTAAACTAAGAGGTTTTATGGAGGAAATCCAAGTTTAATCGGTTAAATTGTTTGATTGGAGCAAGAAATGAAGAAGTAAGATGAAAGCTTTCCTTTCTTTTCTCCTTGTGAAGCTCAGCCAAGATGATGAAGAATGAAGGTAATTTTGGATCAATTTGGTACTTATTTGGTAAAGGTAGTAAGATAGTCAAATGTCAAAGTCCAACCTTCAATAACAAGGTGACACTTGTCACCCTTTAAGCTTGAGATTATCTTCTTGTCTCTCCAAGACAAATATCTTAACACCTTGTAAAATAATATCACTTAATACAAAATTCCAAAAAGTTGTCAAAAATATAATGCATTTACCACACTTGCGGGTCCCACGTTCAAAATACGCTCTTAATTTCTCAAAAACTAACCGATACTGGAAAAATCATTTTAAAACTATCTTTGCTCATAAACTTTATGTGAGGAATTTTTTCTAATCAAGAAAATGTAGAAAAGGCGGGCGATTAAAAAAAATAAACCCTAGAAATTTAGAAAATTTCTGGGTTCTCAAACTCATTTTTTTTTTTCGGGGCGTCACACTACTTTACCAATTCTCTGGAGAATCCTGAAAGGTCCGACGAACCTCGGTTGGTGTTTCTTTCCTCTACCTGCCATGACGCTTCGTAATAGTGTGACTTTGAGGAAAACGCGATCCCCAATTTCGAATTCCAGATCTTTTCTTCAATTGTCCACGTAGCTCTTTTGTCGGCTTTGAGCAATTTGGAGTAACCACCCCGGCAGCAGATTACACTTTGCAAAACAAAATAAGTATCAGCGGCGTCAGTGGTGTCGCTCTTTGCCATCGAGCTGTCCTTCCTGAAACTGCTTCTCGCTTCCAAAGAGTGGTAAAGAACTACTTCCTGCTCCAAGTGGTTTTTGGAGTGGACGAAAGAGGAAGTTTTTTCAAAATGATGAACCTAAACTCTAGATTCAGTCTCATTCACTAGATTCCACTCGCATGGATTCGATTCATGAAGCTCCTTCGTATATGGGGAAATGGGAATGGAAAGGAATTCATTTATCCATCCATTTCTCATCAAGCCAAGCTTTCTCTCTTTCTTGAATTGTTTACAAAACCTAAGGGTCGTTCTTATCTTAATAAGTAATAAACCGAGGTACACAATCTAATAAATAAGAAAGAGGAAGAGAATCCCAAGGGTGTGTCTGTGACGCCCCGAAAAAAATGAATTTGAGAACCCGGAAATTTTCTAATTTTCTAGGATTTATTTTTTTAATGCCCGCATTTTCTACATTTTCTTGATTAGAAAAATTTCCCAGATAAAGTTTATGAGCAAAAATAGTTTTAAAATGATTTTTCTAGTATCGGTTAGTTTTTGAGAAATTAAGAGCGTATTTTGAACGTGGGACCCGCAAGTGCGGTAAATGCATTATATTTTTGACAACTTGTTGGAATTTTGTATTAAGTGATATTATTTTACAATGTGTTAAGATATTTGTATTGGAGAGACAAAAAGATAAGATTAAAACCCTAAAGGACCATTTGTCACAAAACCATTGGACCTTGACTTTTGACCAAGACTTTTTTGATCTTTATCTTGGAAAAATTGGACAAACTTTCTTCATTTCTTTCATGCTCTTGGCCGAACCTCTTAGAGTAAAGGAGAGAAAAATTCCTTCATCTTGTTACTTCAATTCTTGTCCAAATCTTGAGTTTCAACCGATTAAATTGTAACCCACTCCATAAAACTTGCTAGCTAAGGAAGATTGAAGCTCTTGGTGGAGTTGTTTTGGAAGAAAAACCCCTAAGTCATCACCTTTCTTGATATTTGAAGGTATCATGTCTAGTCATCCTTCCTTTGTTCTTGATTATGTTAAATTAGTGACTTGTGATGGCTAAAGAGATGGTTTGATGGATTATATCTTGAGTTGTGGTGGACTTGATGAAGTTTTATAATTTTTGGGGATTTTTCTGTTTTAATATGAACATGGTTGTGTGGTTATATATGATGATTGGAAATGATGTTTAATGACTCTAGGAGGTGGAAAAAGTGATTAATTGCAACCAATTTCTGTTTTGGACCAAAAATTGAAAAGTGAGGGTTTTGTGATGAACATTCTGTCCGAATTTTTAGGTCCTAGATAGAGGCCGAATTAGTCTTTTCTTAAAACATGAAAGTTGTAGGGAATGACATTTTAGAGGTGCCTACAAAATTTCAGGTTAATCGGAGTAGCGTAGAGTGAGAAAAGTCGAAATTACTATTGCTGTTCTGGTTTACCCGAAATTGGGATTTGCGACTGTAATTGGTTGTTTTGGCTGGAATTGCTTCCGAATTCGATGTTGAGGCCTTCTGATGAAATTTATCCCTGTTTCTTAGCTTTCAGCTGGTTTTGGAATTTCTGGATTTGGACTTGGAGAACCTGAGTTATGATGTTTCCGCTATAATACGTTCTGTGAATCTGTTTTTCCGGTTCTGGTGTAGTTTCTTGCATTTTTGACCTGGTTACACTCGAAACTGGGTTGAGTGACCTTCTGTAATATTGTAGCCCTGTCTCTTAGCTTCGAAACGGTGGGTCTTAAACCTTCATCCGACAATTGTATCGCCTTTGGTACCATTACCGCAAAATGACGTCAAAACTATTTTTCTGATTTTGAGCTTAACTTTCATTTCCAAACTTTTCCCTAGTTTGACTTGTAGTAGTACTACTTGGAGTTTGCTGAATGGCTATTGGATGAACTTGTTGTTGTGTGTGTACCTTTGGGTTGGAATGAGGAAATCATGAAGCCATGACGGCTGGAAAAGTAAGCAAATTTAGGGGAAGTGCTGTCCGAACTTTTAAAGGATTTGTTTGCATTGAGTTTGTGATCTAAGACTTGAGTTTGAGCAAGGCAATGATACATGATGGATGATTTCTGAGCCATTGAGGTGAGTGACATCAAACTATTTCTAAAGTTATTTATGAACCGTTTTTTTTTTTTGCTTTATTTACCTTTAAACTATTTCCAATGTTACTTTTGAACTGTTTTCTTGCATATCATGCATGCTTGCATATGAGTGTTCCTTGTTTGCTATATCACTTGATTTATTGGCTTGTTATTATTGATTGATAATATGTTAAGTGCTTTCAATGATTGTTAAAACGAGTTTTCTAGGCGAGTGTGTACTTTACCGCACTCGACCTAAATAAATATGAAATTTTCAATGATTAATGATTAAATGCTAGTTGCGCATGAATGTAAGCCGTTTGGCTGAATTGGGCCCTGCCCTTCGTTACCGATCGACTCGAACCAGAAGCGGACTCGGTCGGGCGATATGGTGACCCTGGGTGAATTTGGTATACTCGAGTATTACCTTGTAGTCCGGCTACGTCCGGATGGGTGGAGTCCGGCTACGTCCGGATGGGTGGAGACCGGCCAACGTCCGGAAAAAAAAAGATGAACGAATAAAAGATGAACGAGGGATTATTTATAAAAAAATGAACGTATCCTTTTCATGAATGTTACTCTCGCTTTCCATTGTACATGTTTCTTGAATTATTGATATTCCATATTTAATGTTTTGTAAATGCTGTAATCGTTTCTGGACTTATCATTTGATCTATGACATCATTGATTTATGACATCATTGAAAAGAAATATTGTTAAACCGATTTGATTACTGATTTTCTGGTTACTCGCTGAGCTTCTAGCTCACCCCAAAAATATTTTATTCCCCTCCACAGGGCTCAAGGCGAAGGCAGGACTTGTTGTGCTTATTCACGTGAATGGATGGCCTATATCTTGTACAGTTTTGGATTTGGAATCATTTGATGTATAGTTGGGAATTAGTTTCCGCTGCATTTGTGACATGTATTATTGGAGACTTGGATGTATATTTGTGGACCATGTGATGTATATTTGAGGTTTATTCTTGTAATTCATTTGAGGACTTTAGTGAACGACTGAGTCCCGGCGAGAGCCGGGCAGGCGGCCTGCCGAACCCTCTGGTTCGCCTTAGGGGAAGGTGGGGTCGTCACAGTGTCCAACAACTCCTTTCTTGAAATAGGCCAAAATGCAGTGCGTGCAGGCCATATCAACTTGTCTTTTTCTTGTGCCTCCTCCATCCATGGAATAGCCGTTGGATCTAGAACTTTCCTCTTGTCGACTTCATCCCAATAGATCGGTGACCGGCACTTCCTCCCATAAATCGTTTCGTATGGAGCCATTTGAATTGACGAATGGTAACTGTTATTGTAAGCAAACTCTACTAAGGTCATATATTGACCCCAATTACCCCCAAAATCCAGAATACAAGTCCTTAACATATCCTCGAGAGTTTGAATTATTCACTCTAACTGTCCATCTGTCTGGGGATGGTAAGTGGTACTTAGGTTGAACTTAGTCCCCAAAGTCTCTTGGGATTTCTGCCAAAACCTAGATACGAAGCGGAGATCTCTATTTCAAACGATGCTCACATGAACTCTATGCGGTCTTACGATCTCATTCATGTATACCTGAGTCAATTTATCGATGGAATACTTCATGTTTACCGGCAAGAAATGGGCCAATTTGGTTAATCGATCGACGATCACCCAAACGGCATCGTGTTCTCGTTGTGTTCGCGGCAAACCTAAAACGAAGTCCATTATGATGTTCTCCTATTTCCATTCGGGTATCTGAAGAGGTTGTAACAAGCCTGATGATTTTTTATGATCTGCTGTAACTTGTTGGCAAATGAGACATTTTTGCACGTATAGCGTGATTTCCTTCTTCATGTTGTCCCACCAATAGGCTCCTTTTAGGTCTTGGTACATCTTGCTACTACCCGGATGGATCGTATACTTGGACCGATGAGCTTTCTCCAAGATCTCGTTCTTTAACATTTTATCGTGGGCACTACCACTCGGTTTCTATATTTCAAGACTCTCTCGGGGCTGAAGTTAAAATCTGACAATTCCCCTTTTTCCACTTTCTCTCCCCATTTTTGCACCATCGAATCTTCCTTTTGAGCTTCTTTAATTCGTCCAGTAGTGTGGAAGTCACCTTAACATTACCAAAGATCACCTTATGACTTCCAAGGCAGGGTTTCCACTCACAAACGGATTCTAACAGATCTCACTCCTTAATCATTAACCCCGCTACTTGAACCTTCAGGCTTAAGGTATCCGCCATCACGTTGGCTTTCCCCGGATGATAGTTGATAGTGCAGTCATAGTTCTCCAAAAAATTCCATCCACCGTCGCTTCCTTATGTTCAATTCCTTTTGGGAGAAGAGGTATCTAAGGCTCTTATGGTCTGAGTAAACCTCGAAAGTTACCCCGTATAGATAGTGTCTCCACTTTTTCAGAGCGAAAACAACTGCGGCTAACTCCAGATCGTGGGTTGGGTAGTTTTGCTCGTGGGGTTTCAATTTCCTAGAGGCAAAAGATATCACATTCCGGTTTTGCATTAACACACACCCCAGACCGTCCCATGACGCGTCGGCATAAACGGTAAACCCGTCTACTCCATTAGGCAAATCTAGAATCGGTGTCATAGTTAATCTTTTCTTTAGCTCCCGAAAACTCACTTCGCACTTGGCATCCCACATAAAACGATCATGTTTCTTCGTTAGGTCGGTTAAAGGACCGCCCAGTTTGGAAAAGTCTTTAATGAATCGCCTATAGTACCCAGCCAACCCCAAAAAATTACAAATCTCCTTGGGATTTTTTGGTTTCTTCCAATCAGTCACGGCTGTGACGCCCCGAGGCAGAAGAAAAGGGAAAAATTTCTGGTGAATAGTGTTTTGTGGAGAATCCGGCCAGAAGCCGTGCAAATTCCCTTATATTTTTCTTAAAATTCCCTTTTCTTTGACAAATACCACTTTATAATGGCCCTACTACTCAATCACCCCACAATAAGTGCCAATGAACCTAGAAAGTATGTGACGCCCCGAAAGAATGAGTACGCGGACCCGAAATTTTCTAAGTTTCTAGGGTTTGTTTTATTGATCGCCCGCCTTTTCGACATTCTCTTTATTAGAAAATTCTCCAGATAATTTTTATGAGTAAATATAGTTTTTAAATGATTTTTCTAGTATCGATTAGTTTTTGAGAAATTAAGAGCGTATATCGGACGTGGGACCCGCTAGTGCGGCAAATGTAATAAATTTTTGATAACTTGTTGGAGTTTTGTGCTAAGTGATATTTTTCTACAAGGTGTTAAGAGATATTTATGGATTGGTATGAGAGAGACGAAAAAAGATAAGTTTTAAACCAAAAGGTGACATGTGTCACCTTCTTATTCAAAGTTGGACCTTGACTTTGACTTGGACTTGTCTTAACCTTTACTAAACCAAATTTTGACCCAATTTCTTTCCATTTTATTGTCTTGGCCGACTCTCTCTCTCTCCAAGAAAAGAAAAGAAAGCTCTCAACTTGTTTCTTCAATTTCTTGCTCAAATCTAGCAAATCAACAGTTTAAACTTCCAATTTCTCCATAAAAACCCTTAGTTTAGTGGTTGTGAGGTTGGTTGTGAAGTGGTTTGGAAGAAAATGGTGCTAAGTTGCTTCCTTTCTTGAGGTTTCAAGGTGAGTGGCTTATGAATTCCTTCTTTGGTCTTGCTAATGTCAAATTAATGGTTTGTATTGGTTAAAGATGTGATTTTATGGAAGATTAGCACTTGAATGCATGAAATTTCCAGGTTAGGGTTTCACACAAGCCTGTTCTGTCCGAATTTATTTCAGCATGTTAGAGGCCGAATTGGCCTTAGCACAAAACATGAAAGTTGTTGAGAATCATGTTTTCTAGTCTCCTGTAAAGGTTTAGCCCAATCAGAGCTTGGTAGCCTGAGATAAGACGGAAATGCCCAGACTGGTCCAGGAAAGGGTTCTGCGAACAGGGTTGCCTTTTTACCCAGTTTGACTGTGACTTTTCACAGTGATCCTTACTGAATTAGATTTTAGCCAAAACATGAGAGTTGTAGCTAAGGCTATAAACTAGTTTCCTATAAATGTTCAGCTTGATCCGACCACTGTAGCATGTGAAATGACCGAAATACCCTTGACTGTTTTCGAAACCTGTTTCGCGCCCAGAATTCTGTTTTTGTGTAGTTTTCCATTTTTGATCATGAAAATGCATGATTTGGCCATGGAGGTCTTCATAAGAAATGTAGGGTTGTGTTTTAGCTTCGAAACACCATAAGATACACTTCAATCGGACTTCGGTAGCCTGAATTATTGCTGTTTAACAATTGTGCGGTTAGCCAACCTGTTTGTGAGATTCTGGTTTCATATATGTCAATTTTGACCTAGTTGTACTATGAACTGGACTGAGCGACCTTCTGTAACATTGTAGTCCTATCTCTTAGTTTCAAAACGGTGGGTCTTACAACTCCATCCGATAATCGTAGTGCCAATGGTGCCAAAACCGCTAATGACATCAAATCTATTTTGGGTTTTAGGGCTTGGATTCGGACAAGATAATGGTATATGACGGATGGGTTCTGAGCCGTGGAGGTGAGTGACCCTAAACTGTTTCCAAAGTTACTTATGAACCGTTTATTGCACTATTTACTTGATTGCATATAATGAGTGCTTGCATGTGGCCCGTGTGAGGACTCGCAAATTTCTTGCATATTTCTCAAAAATTCCCTTTTATTTGAAATTTTTTGGAAATTATTATTTCATGTTATCCATGGTTCAATCACCCTAGAAAAGTGCCAATGACCATAGGAAAATAGGGTTTTCCTATTCGTTTTCAATTCAAGGTGAAATCGGATTTTTCGTGTAACCGCAGTATAATTATCCGGTACCGAGTAAGGATCAAATTTGGTGCTTAAGAGTGACTTTTAAGTGAGAAATAATATGTGATTAGAAGCAATGATAAAAAGTTAGTGAATAGGAAGCAAAAACCCTAGTACGTGCGATTTAAGAGAAAACGCATCACACCGACGTGTACCGTGCACTACCGTTTGAACCGACCACTTGACCGCCACTTACTTGTCACACAAGTTTATTACTAATGGAGTAAAATATCTCCTCTCTCATGATGACAGCTTGGCCGAAATTTGTGGCTAAAATGCAAGGAAGGAGAGAGAAAATTGTGTGGTGGAAATCAAGCCAAGTGTTGGCTAAACTTGTGGACAGAATTTGTTCTAATTTTCTTGTCTTCTTATAAGACCAAGTGAGCTTCATTCTTCCCCAATTTTTCTGCTGCATAGCCGAGCAAGGAGAGAGGAAAGGGAGAGCAAGAGAAAACCAAAATTTCTTCTTGATTTGCACCATCCAAGTGCAAGAAACAAATTCTAAACCGATTAAAGTGTGAATTGTGATCTTGGGAAGCTAGGGAAGCTAAAATTTTCAAGAGGAAGTGAAGTGGTACTCTTGCAAGCCTTGTTTCTTTTGAGGTATGTGCTGCTTATACTTGCTATATGGATGATCTATGTTGTATCTAAGCTTAGATAAGTGGTTATAGTGATGATGGGAGCAAGAAATCAAGAAAGGTTCCATTAGAAATCAAAATTCCAGATTTCTGGAAAATTTTCCCCCTTTTCTGCCCGATTTTATTGCTCCATGTTAGAGGCCGAATTTGGCTTGGCACAAAACATGAAAGTTGTAGAGAATGGTATTTTATATATGCCTATAAAATTTCAGCTCAATCGGAGCAACGTAGCTTGTGAAAAGATGAAAATACCCTCGCTGATCTAGGTTACTTTCCAGAATTCCGCGTGGACAGTTTAGTCTCTTTCGTTGTGTTTGTTTACTATAATCCGTTCCGATTTAGGCAATTGTCAAAACATGAAAGTTTTAGTACCCTGTATTAGCTTTTCAACGCCGCCAAGAACGTCTTAAACGGACCTCGGTAGACTGGGATATGGTCATTTGAATGCAGTGCGGTTAATTGACCAACTAGTTGGATTTTGGATCTGTAAAGTGGGCATTTGACTAGATTGCACTGTAAATCTGACTAAGTCATCTTCATGAGAATTGTATACATTTGTCTTAGCTTTCATATGGCTTTGGAATTATTGGATTTGGAGTTATGTGTGCGGAGATTAGAGTGCATGAATCAAGACTACCACAGTAAACCTCGAACTAGAAAATCTGGGATCATTTTGATAAATTTGACCTAGATACAGGGCAAACTGGACTGAGTGGCCTTCTTCAACATTGTAGTCCTGTGTCTTAGCTTCGAAACGGCTTAAGTTTCATCCCAATCTGATAAGTGTAACTCCGGTTGTGACCGTTATGCATGAACCCGTCAAAGCTGTCTTTTGTCAAATTGCATTTCCGCACTTGTTATTCCTTTGATTTTGTTCTTATATTGTCTTGAGCCTATGAAATGGCTATTATGATGAGTTTGTGCTGTACATGACTTTGGGATTGGCTGAGAAAAAAATCATGAAGCCATAAATGGCTGGAAATTAGGTAAACACAAAGGGCATGCTGCCCAAATTTTCGCCCGAAAGCTAAGTTCTATTTGAACTTGTAAAATACTATGACCGTTTTTCCATCTTAAAAACATGATCCTTCTTCAATTGGAAACTCCAAATGTTTACTTACTCTTACCAAATAAAGAGGAGTAGTTTAGGATTTTCTTGAGTATTTTGTCCTCTCTTTTTCATGAATTTCATTAAGACAATTAGTCTATAATATCTACTTGAATATAAGATAAGTTTCAACCACATAAACGATTCCGAAAATGGTATTTCCTAGTCTATCTAGTTGGATTTTGATTTGTCTTTAGTTCAAGTGTTTCCATTAGAAAATTTTATAACCCTTTTGAGTTGGTTTTATGTGTGGTCTATGAAACCCTAGTTATTTTTTTTATCCACAAGTCCAAATGTCCACGTTCTACTTTAAAGTCTTTTTATACGTTCTACTCATCATGTGACGAGTCTCTTTGATTGCACCTAATTGGTTGTGACAAATGAGTGGTAATATTCTTTTCATTTAATTTTAGGTTTTCTCGGTGACTAAAGATAATATCCGAAAGGATATTTTGCACGTTGTTGTGCGTAAATAGGTGAGTGTTCTATATACCCGTGTTTTCTGTGACTACCAGATTACTTGACTATCTGTTTACTCGATTTCCAATTTATGTGATTACGTGATATCCGTGAATTACATGCTCCCATGAAATCAATTTGTATTGCTTAGTGTCCACTTGATTACTTAATTATCATGAATCACATGCTATATGAAGTTGTCCATCATTGTTAGGCGAGTGTGTACTTTACCTCATTCGACCTATTCAATTGATGAATTTTACCATTTACCGTTTACCGATTTACTTGGTTAGTTGTGCATGTTGTAAGCTCTAAGCTGAACTTGGGCCCCGCCTCGGTTACCGACCTACTCGAGCCAGGACTGGGCTCGGTCGGGTAGGTTGGAACCCTGGACAACCGTCGGTATACTCGAGTATTACCACTGGAGGGATAAGGTGATGGCCAGTCAACCGTGGGGATTCGGAAGTTATAAGGTGCAGAGGACCGACAAAGTTCCACCGGAACACCGTATCCTTCAGTATATGGTTACCGTGTATCACGATAATTGTTCCATGCTAAAATGCCAACATGAAATCATGTGTTATACCTGTGATATGCTCCATACCTGTAATAAGTCCCAACCACTCATGAACTATACATAAAGTTTTCTGGATTAATTGTTATTACATGACTAATGTTCCTTGTTTAATTACTTGTTTATGTATATAGAACCTCACTGGGCTTTTTAGCTCATACCACGTCAATTGTTTTCCTTAGCAGGGGAAGGCGAGCAAGGACGAGAGTTCTGTATAGTCTAGTTGATCTAGTTCTTTGGCCTTGTAATGGTTCTCGCCCTAGTGCTTGGCACGGGCTGGTTGTATGAGGAATGAGAACCCTTGTATATTCGATGGTTGTACTTGAATGGTAAAAACTTTGAAGACTTCTGGTGTGTAGAAGTTTCTTATCTTTTACTTGAGCATCTATTGTCTATGGATGTATATACATGATTCGAGTTCCATAGTGAGTGAGTCCTGGCGAGAGCTGGGCAGGCGACCCGCTGAACCCTTTGGTACGCCCTAGGGGGAGGTGGGGCCGTCACAGCCCATGACATGTTTTGGCTTAAATGGGTACTTGAAATTTATGTGCTGAACACCAACGTCTCCACCTCTGTGTACTGTTCATCTGGAGCAAATGGCTCCCCCTCTGATTGTTTACTGTTAAATGTTTGTTTGGAGCGTTGGGTGTTTAAGTACAACGATTTCACTGGCTCACGAGAGCAATAAATGTACATTTGATCTTGGAATCATGGCATCACTGAAATGAACGATTGTGAAACTGATTTGCTTACTGGTTTTATTGGTTACTCGCTGAGCTTTTAGCTCACCCCAAAATGTTTTATTCCCCTCCACAGGGCTCAAGGCGAAGGAAGGACTTGTAGTACTTATTCACGTGACTGGATGGCATATATCTTGTACAGTTTGGATTTGGAATCATTTGATGTATAGTTTGGGGAATCGTTTCCACTTCGCTTAACATGTAATTATTGGAGAATTTGATGTAATTTTTGAGATTTATATTGTAATCTGTTTGAGGAATGTAGTGAACGACTGAGTCCCGGTGAGAGTTAGGCAAGCGGCCCGCCGAACCCTTTGGTTCACCTTAGGGAGAGGTGGGGCTGTCACAAAGTAGGGTTTCACTCTTCGGTTTCAAGATTGGAGCAAATTAGGGTTTTCGCGATTTTTTCGCCGGATGAATTTTCGGTACGGAGCAAGGATCAAATTTGGTGATTAAAAGTGACTCTCAAGTGAGAAATAATATGTGATTAGGAGCAATGAGATAAGGTTGGTGAATAGGAAGTAAAAACCCTAGTACGTGTGTTTTTAAGAAAAACGGCGCGAACCGGCGGGTCCCGCGCACTACCGATTGAACGCACCACTTGACCACCACTTTCTTACCATACAAGTTTATTGATATTTGAGCAAAATACCTCCTAATTTACAGCTAAGCTTGACCGAAATTTGTGGCTCAAATGCAAGGAAGGAAAGAGAAAATTTTTGTGGTTGAGGTTAAGCCAAGTGTTGGCCAAACTTGTGGTTAGAATTAATTCTTATCTTTCTACCTTCTTATAAGACAAACTTAGCTCAATCTCCTTCATTATTTTCTGCATCTTGGCCGAGTAAGGAGAGAGAGAAAGGGAGAGCAAGAGTTGCACCATTTTCTTCTTGATTTACACCAACCAAGTGCTAAAATCGAATTCTAAACCGATTGATCGTAAGTTTGGAAGCTTGGGAAGCTAAGGGAACCAAAAATTTCAAGAAATAGTGAAGGATCACTCTTGCAAGCCTTCTTTTTGAGGTATAAAATCTGATCTATGGCTTTGATCATTTTATTCTTGTTTAAATTAAGCTTAGTAACTCAATTTTGTGGTGAATCATGGATGCTATCATGTTTTGGAGGTTTTCCCCTTTTGATATTATGAACTAGGGTTTGAGGACTTGCTGCCAACTTGATGTATGATGCATATATGTTGTAATTAAGGTTATATAAGGGGTTTTGGTAGTGCTGGAAGTAAGAAATCAAGGAAGGTTACATTGAAAACTGAAAAATTCCAGATTTCTGGAAAATTTTTCTTCCTTTCTGCCCGGTTTTGTTACTGCATGTCAGAGGCCGAATTGGCCTTAGGTCAAAACATGAAAGTTGTAGAAAATGGTATTTTATAGGTTCCTACAAAATTGCAACTCAATCGGAGCAACGTAGATCATGAAAAGACCAAAATACCCTTACTATTTTAAGATTTTTCCTAGCAGTCCGTTTGGTCAGTTTATCCAGTTTATCACATTTATTCACTAGGATCCGTACTAATTTAGCTTTTTTCCAAAACATGAAAGTTTTAGTATTCTAACTTAGCTTTTAAACTCCTCCAAGAACACCTTAATCGGACCTTTGTAACCTGAGATATGACCATTCTAGTGCAGTGTGGTTAAATAGCCGACGAGTAGGATTTTGGTTCTGTAATTTGAGGATTTGACTAAGTTGCATTAGAAACTGGACTAAGTGATCTTCGTGAACATTGTAGCCCTGTGTCTTAGCTTAGAAACGGCATAAGTTGTGCCTCAATCCGATAAGCGTAGCCTCGGATGTGTTATTTCCGCAACCACACATCGAATCTGTCTTTTGCTAGATTGTATTTCAGCACTTGTTATTACTTTGATTCTTATTCTTGTGATATTATGAGCCTATGGAACGGCTTTTGACTTGAATTATGATATGTGTGACTTTGGGTTGTGGCTGAGGAAAAATATTGAAGCCTAAATGGCTGGAAAATTAGGTAAACACAAAGGGCATGCTGCCCGAATTTGCATGCTGCCCGAATTTACACTCAAGGACTAGAAAACTATACTTGCAACTTGGGTAAAGGTTAAGTGATTATCACTTGAACTAGCGAGGACCTTTGCTACTATGTTTATCGAGGGTTATACGTTAGGACTTGGCCGAACTTGTACCCTTGAGGAAAAGACATAATGGCCAATGTAAACTTGTATTTCCTTGTACTTTCAACTTAAGTGTTATTTCCAAGTATCTATGTTACAAAACCTTATGATTTGAAAAGCGAGCAAGTGTTTCACGAGTGTCTTTCAAATGAATTTCAATTGGTCGATTCTTAATGAACGGAATGTTTAAGTTTCGAATCCTACTCGTGTTTCAAAGTTCTCAAACTGAATTTTTATCGCATATCTGGACTCCAAACCTGGAGTATAATTGAACGTGAATACTTGAAGCAGTATATTTTGGGTGAGTGATCCCTCGACTGTTTCCAAAGTTGCTTTTGAACTAATTCTTGCATTTATTACTCCATTGCATATCATTTGGGGTTCGGGTGTGTGCCATGACATAATTTGGCTCCAATGAGTTCTTGGAAAATCTTGTGCTTAGAACCAATGTCTCCACTACTGTTTACACATTCTTTGGAGCACGATGGCTCCTTACTTTTGTTTCACGGTTACCTGATCTAAACGAGCATTGGATATTTAAGTACAAGAACTTCACTGGCTCTCGTGAGCAATAAAGGTATATTTGATCTCTGAATCATGACATCATTGAAATACACTATTGTGAAATATATTTGCTTACTGATTTTACTGGTCACTCGCTGAGCTTCTAGCTCACCCCCTATTATATTCTTCTCCCCACAGGGATCGAAGTAAAGGAGATCTTGTATTTGGATCTCTGTGTGGCTGGATGGCGTACATCTTGTATAGTTTAGATTTGGTTTTGGATTATGTATTTTTGGGCCTGTATAAATATTTGGACTTGAATCGGATGTATATCTACATTCTACGCTTACAACTAGTTTCCGCTTTGCTTGTGATATGTAATTTTTGGAGAATTGGATGTTATTTATGGTTCATGAATGTGTGTACATGATTCGAGTTCCATAGTGAGTGAGTCCTGGCGAGAGCTGGGCAGGCGATCCGCCGAACCCTTTGGTACGCCTTAGGGGGAAGTGGGGTCGTCACAACGGCCCTAAGAAAGAAATTACATGCCCTAAGAAAGAAAATTTCTCCAGCCAAAACTCACACTTACTGAACTTGGTGTACAACTGATGCTCTCTTAGGGTTTCCAAAACGATTCTTAAGTGCTGCTCATGCTCCTCACGCGTCTTGGAGTAAACCAGGATGTCATCGATAAAAGCAATGATAAATCGATTCAAGTAGGGTTTAAAAACCCTACGCATCAAATCCATGAAGGCGGCAGGGGCATTGGTCAATCCAAAGAGCATGACCGCAAATTCATAGTGCCTATATCTCGAATTGAAAGCAGTTTTTGGGATATCCTCCTTCCTAATCAACAATTGGTAATACCCCTGTCGAATATCTAATTTCGAAAAGACCACTGCTCCTTGCAACTGATCAAACAACTCATCAATATGGGGTAGTGGATACTTATTTTTAACCGTTGCATTATTCAGCCCTCGATAGTCTATACACATCCGCAAACACCCATCATTTTTCTTCACAAACAATACAGGGGCTCCCCAAGGAGACCCACTCTCTTGAATGAAACCCTGTTCCAAAAGGCCCTGTAACTGCAACTTTAACTCCCTAAGTTCTGCAAGGGCCATCCGATACGGGGTTTTTGAGGTAGGTGACGTTCCCGATAACAGGTCAATTTTGAATTCTATCTCTCTCTCCGGAGGTAGGGCTACTAACTCATCAGGAAATACGTTTGGATATTGATACGTTCCTTGATCAACTCGTTTCGAGACACGTAGCATGTTTGCCCAAAGATCTAGCGAGGTTGTCCTATGCTTAGATTGCAGGACCTTAAATCAACACGGACGACGCGAGTTGGTTTAAGGCGGTAGAACGACGACTCTAATGAAGGTGATTACTCCAAGGGATAGGTTGGAAGAACAATCATGGACAGGACGCAAGATTGCTCAATAACCCTTGCCAAGCAAGTGGAAGGCTCGAAACTCTCTTTTAAAGGAAGAATCGAAATAAATGAAAAACTTTATTCATCAAACTTGTGTGTCTTTAAAGCTTATAAATCTAGCCTTTATATAGGCAATCTCACGAAACCCTAATGCTAGTAAAAGGAAATAAGGGTTCGGCCAGGCCTTGGACAAGGTGGACCAAATCCATGACTCAAGCCCGACAACTAGTAACTAATCCAAACAATAACTAGACGGCTCAAGACTAAAAAGGTCCAACAGTTGGCCGACTCCCTTTAATTGGAAAAACTACTTGACTAACTAACAGGCTAGAGCCCAAACTAACAACTATCACTTGGCTCCTCGTGGGCTTGGATCAATGTGTAGGTAACTTGATTAACATCCTTCAAGCCTTCAAGGTCCCGCCACTCGTGCACACATCAGTCCCCTCTACTTGAGAAAGATTTGTCCTCAAATCTGGATGGAAATGAATGACACGAACAAGAGTTGGTAGTATGAATCCTTTAAATTGAGCGCCACCACACATTAGCCCTCTTTGATTGAATGATACTCGCGTATGTCATGGTTATGACAATTCGGCTCACATGCCTCTTGCTCAGTTTGAAAATGACCACAACCCGCCAAGAGAAACTCATGACGTTATGCGACGCCCGGAAGAAGAAGAAAAGGAAAACATTCTGGTGAACAGTGTTCTTGGTGAATCCGACCGGAAATCCGGCCAGTTCTTGGCCAGATACCTGGCCGGATTGTATTGGAGTTTGGAAAATTTTGATTTCGCCTTTGCCTCAAATTCAGCAGCAAATCCGGTCAGTTCTTGGCTAGATTGCCGACCGGATTGTTGGAACCTTTTGAAAAAAAAAATGTATTTACGTCTCTGGCCTAAATCCGGCTAGGAATCCGGCCGGATTGTGACGTGGCACAGGCGGCCATCAACTTTGACCGCCTGTTTCCTTCTCTTTTTATACTATTTTGGGCCAAAATATCTTCATTTCTTTCCCTTGGCCAGCCGTGCACCTTGAGAGAAGAGAGAAAAGCTCTTCATTTTCTACTTCAATTTCTACTCAAATCTTGAGATTTCACCATTGAATTTTCAAACTACTCCATACAAAGGTATACTAAGGAGGAATAGAGGTATTGGTGGAGTTGTTTTTGGAGGGGAAGCCTTAAGTTTCTACCTTTCTTAAGCTCATAAGGTGAGTTGTTAAGAAAGTCCCTTTTTGTTCTAATATTGGTTAATTAGTGGCTTGTAAAGGTTAAATATGTTATATTGTGGATGATTTCAAGGTTTTAAGTGAAGTTGGTCCAATTCTGATTTATTGGGCATTTTTCTGATTTTATATGATAGTCATGGATTGGTCTTGGATTGATGGATTAAAATGGCATTAAATGGAACCTTTATACGTTAATTGTGGTTGTTTACGGAAAATTTCCGCTTGTGGGAATAAATTCCGGTTCTAGGGTTTCGATTTGAGGGTTTTCTAATGGTTGGCTTTTAAGCTTCTAATTGGTTTTGATTGAGAGGTATTATGGCCCTAATTAAGTGTATTTACTAGCCTATGATTTGTATGTGAAAATGGGGTTGAATTGAGATATATTTGGTATTGTATGGTAGGATGGAAAATAAGAAAATACGGGGAAGTGCTGTCCAATCTTTGAGAGCATTTGATTGCATTGAATTTGAGTTGATCTTGATTAATTTTATGGAATTCTTGTGATTTGGAAGTTAGGATGATGAAGTTCCATGTTAATGATATTTCCAGACTTTATCTAAGCGATTTTATCTTTTATTTGCCAGGTATATGCTTTGTAGAAGTTATTCTAGTGTTAAGGTGGGAATTACTAGCCTCAATTGTAATTAGTGATGGTTATTTCTGCCCTCATATGAGAAGTAGTAATCTGTCCTATTTTTTTCATTGTATGTTTGACCTTGAGAGAGACTGAATCGGCCTTTACTCAAAACATGAAACTTGTAGACACTTGAGTTAATGTCTACCTGCAAAATTTCAGATTGATCGGAGTACTGTAGCTTATGAATTGACCGAAATATCCTTGACTGTTCATAGACCCTGTTTTGCGGACAGTTTTCTGTCCTCTCCGAGATTTCGATATTTGACCCTGAAAATGTATGATTAGGCTTTGGAGGTCTTCATACGAAATGTTAATATATGTCTTAGCTTCGTAACGATATAAGATTCGTGCCAATCCGATAAGTGTAGCTTCTGTTGTGATTAAAGTGCCAAGGTGATAGAAGCTTGTTAATGTTGGAATTCCTTTGCTTGACCTGATATTTGTAATCTAGGGTTTCGACTTAAGCAAGGCAATGATATATGCTGGAAAAGGTTCGTGAGCTGTGGTTGGTGAGTGATGCCTCAACTACTTCACAAAAGTTACTTTTGAAATAATTCTTGCATTGATTACACGATTGCATATCATTGTGTATGTGTGTGTGTGCCATGACATTTTGGCTCCGACAAGATCTTGGGAAAATCTTGTGCTTAGAACCAACGTCTCCACTACTGTTTACGCATTCTTTGGAGCATGATGGCTCCTTATTTCTATTTATCTGTTACTTGATCTAAGGGAGCGTTGGATATTTAAGAACAAGGATTTCACTAGCTCCAAAGAGCAATATACACATATTTGATCACTGATTCATGACATCATTTACATGCACTACCATAAAGCTTATTTGATTTTTGGATTTTACTGTTCACTCACTGGGCTTCTAGCTCACCCAAATGTTTTCTTCTCTCCACAGGGATCGAGGCAAAAGAAGCACTTGTATTACGTTATTTGTGTGATAGGATAGCATATACCCTGTACAGTTTAGATTTGGATTCATGTTGTGTAATAGTTGGGCTAGTGTGACTGTTTGGAATTGAAGTGGATGTATGTGTACGTTCCACGCATAGAATTAGTTTCCGCTTCGCTTATGATATGAAATTCTTGGAGAATTTGATGTATATTTGAGATATATCTTGTAATTCAATTGAGAACTGTAGTGAACCACTGAGTCCCAGCGAAAGCTGGGCAAGCGGTCCGCCGAACCCTTTGGTTCGCCTTAGGGGGAGGTGGGGCTGTCACAGTTGGTATCAGAGCCTAGGCTTTAGATCTTGTAGTGTATTCTAGTCTTAAAGTTTAGGATGCCTGACTGTGGGATTAATTTGAATATTATGTGAACAAGGATTTATTGTATCCTATGGGTTAAAGAAATTGATTATATGAGAGTTTCTTACTTAGGACTTGTAGAAATAAAAATTGAGGAATTAGGTGATGGTATGTTGAAGGGAAATATGGGATGAGAGATTAGTAGCGAAAAATTGGACGAATTTGAATTATCATTATACTTGTAAGTGTGGAAAGAATTGAGGTAATTATTAGTACTGGCTATGGAGGATAAGAGGCCGAGATTTGATGGTCAAACTCCATGTATGATAATTTTGAACCAAGATAATACAGTATCAAATGAATAAAATACATTTTCCACCCATATACCTCCTAGAGAATTTTTGCTTTGAAATTCTAAAGAAAAACTATGATGTACTAGTTTTATTTTCAAACGATGATTGGAAATAATATATATATGCTTTAAGTATGTGTCATTTTCCGATTTTGGTAAATATGTGAATTTTACTTGAATTTCAAATTGGAAAATTTGTGAATAACTGATGAGTTTGTTGAATTTCGTATATGATGGGATGACACAAGGTTAAAATTGTGAGAACCCGTATTTTTTCCCATTTTCTAGGTTTTAATATCTTTCATGGCTTGTTTTCTGCATTTTCGTGATTAGGAAAATTTCTAGATATTTTTAATGAGCAGATATAGTTTTCGGATGATTTTTCTAGTATCGAATAGGTTTTGAGAAATTAAGAGCGTATACCGGACGTGGGACCCGCTAGTGCGAAAAGTTCGGAAAAATTCGGCCAAACTAGGTTAAGTTTTGGATACTGGAATTAATTTACCGGGTGTTAAGAGATAATTAGAGGGTGCTATTTGGATTGGTTTGAGAGGAAACAAAAAGATAGAGATGCATTAATGATGGTGACAAGTGTCACCATAGGATTGATTCTTAAGTTTGAACACTATTCACCCTTTTACCTTTTGGTTAAAATAACTCAAAATTGGACCAAAAATCACTCCAAAAATCACTCCTTGAAGCCGGCCCTCTTGACAAGAAGAAAGAAAGAAACTCTCCAAGTTCTTGATTCCATCTTGCTCCAAATCATCAAAACAACCACTTAATCTTACTTTTATTCCATAAAACCTCTTCACTTAGTGTTTGTAAGGTGTTTGGTGAAGTTGTTTGGAAAGCTAAGGTGGTTAATTGCTCTCTCTCTTGTTTTACCAAGGTGAGTGGTGAAGGACTCCTTTTCTCCCTCTAATAATGTTTAATTCATGCTTGGTGATAGTATGAGATGCAAGTTTATGGATTAATCTTGATTTTTGGTTGAATTGGTGAAGTTTTATAATTATTGGTGATTTTTCTGATTTAATATGAATATGATTATGTGGGCATGTATGATGATTGGAATTGGTATGTAATGAAGCTAGGAGGTGGGAAAAGTGGTTAATTGCAAGCAATTTCTGTTTTGGAAGAAAATTGAAAAACTAGGGTTTCAAAGTTATACATTTTGATCGGTTTTGTAGGTCATGGTTAAAGGCCGAATTGGCTTTGGGTTAAAACATGAAAGTTGTAGGGAATAACATTTTAGGGGTTCCTACAAAATTTCAGGTCAATCAGAGTAGCGTAGCTTGGGAAACGTCGAAATTACCCTTGCTGTCCTGGTTTTACCCGAATTTGAGAATTGCGTCTGTAATTGGTTATTTTGGTCAGGAATGCTTCAGAATTGGTTGTTGAGGTCTTCTGATGAAATGTAACCCTGTTTCTAATCTTTTGTATGGCTTTGGAATTACTGGATTTGGACTTAGGTAGCTTGTTTTATGATGTTTATACCAGAATGCGTTTTGTGAATCTGTTTTTCCGGTTCTGGTGCAGTTATCTTGCATTTTTTACCTTGTTACACTCGAAACTGGACAGAGTTGCCTTCTGGAACATTGTAGCCCTATCTCTTAGCTTCAAAATGGTGGGTCTTGCACCTTCATCCGATAATCGTAGTGCCTTTGGTACCATTACCGTAAGATGAGGTCAAAAACTGTTTTTTCAGGGCTAAAGCTAATTCCATTTCTGGATTTTTCTGGTTTCCTCTAATGCTTGTATATGCTTATGGAACCCTATTGGGGTCGTATTTGGCATTGGTTTATGACTCGTTATCGAGTCTCATTGTACTTTTTTGCATGTTTTAGGGCGTGATGGTGGTTCACAACGTTCTTTTGACGGAAGTGCATGAAACACCATTTGCAAGCTTGGTGAGTGTACTACTCACTTGTGTGTTACTATATGGATTTGATACTTGAACTTGATGCGTTGAATGGTAAATGATTGAAGTGAGAGCGTACTTTATCACTCTCCCTTATTGCTTATCATGTTATTGGAATGTTACATAAAATGTTACATGAAATGAAAGTACTTGACTTGGTGTCGTTTGGACGAGTATCCAACGACCATGATTGTTACCATTGAGTTCAACCTCATTGGTAGTTGATTGAATCGAGCCGGCAAGGGCTTGGTCGTGCCAATTAATGAACCTTGGGGACTGTTATGGAATCTTGTAGTATGAGAGACTCTCGATTCCGGTATACTCGAGTAATACCACAGTGCAAGTGTTTAGAGTTCGGGCCCGGTAGGGGAATGTTAGGTGGAAGGAATGGAAGTAAAGTGAAGTCTATGGTTGGTTACTTTTAAACATTGACGGAGAGTCAATGAGATCCGATCAAGAATGCAAATGAGGAAAAGGGCTCTTGAGAGCCGCCCGTATCCTTTTATCATTATTATTGATGTGTGTCTTTCTTTACTTTTGATGAATTGGACTGAAAAGCTTGATGCATCTATAAACTTGGTTGTTTGAGTAGTATTATCACTGGGCGATTAGCTCACCCTATTCCCTTTTGTTTTCCTTATAGGAAAATAAATACTTTTGGACTGCAACTGATAGCTGGTTGCCGAATTGAGCTAGTTGGACATATCTTTTGTATAGCTCATTTATTGAAACCCTAAATGTACTTTTGGGTCCATTTCTCTTTTGTTTTGGCAAACCATACATGTATCCACTTTTGAATACTTTTGTATGCCGCTTTGGATTGTAAATACTAAAGTTCACGATGTGAATGTTGGCTTGATATTGGGTTCTGAAGGGTCGGTTAATACTTATGGACGACTCCGGATTTCTTTTTTTTTATTTTTTTTTATTTTGACATTTTGACTTGTTTACACTCGTTTGTAAGTTCCGGAATGCAATAGATTGCTCTAAACTGCACTGTTAGTCCTGGCGAGAGTTGGGCAGGCAGTCCGCTAACCCCTTTAGTTCGCCTTAAGGGAAGGTGGGGCTGTCACAGGTGGTATCAGAGCCTAGGTTTGAATTGGCCTGGGTGTATTAGAATTGCTTGATTCGAGGGTTCTTTGTTTATGACCTTTATGTTTATTTATGGTTAATTGCTCTTTTGGTGTAGGATGGCCGGACAGGGTGAGCCTAGTAATAGTCCTCCGGGCGAGAGACCTCGTGAAGCGCTTCCAGTGATCCCATACCAGATTCGGCCAGGAGGGGCCGTGGTTCGTCGGAGCCCGGCTAACCACCTCAGACGGTGTGAGTTCCGACATAAGTATGCTTACCCTAACGCTCTAGTGTTGGCCGTGGCCGCGGAGCGTAAGGAGTTGGCCGGAGAGAATGCTCGACTTGAGGCCGAGGTGACCCAGCTTAGGGCGGCCAATGAGAGACAGGCCGAGCGTATTAAGGGCTTGGAGTGCGACGTGCTAGAGGTAGAGGATAGGGTGGATGACCTCTGCACTCAGCTTAGGGAAGTCCGTGAGCGCGAGTCTAAGAGAGCCCGAAAGGTAAAGGTTCGAGCTGCCTCGATCCTGAACCTCTATACTGACGTGGTCGAGGGCGTGAGTGACGAGGACTCTTGTGCGGGGCCTGAGGCTGGGGTTGGATCCACTCCGTCTGGTGGGTCTACTAGCTCGTCGTCGGACTAGGTTACAACTCCTAGGGTCTTTGAGATAGTTTTGTGTCTGTACATAGGCGGATAGGAAAAGAGCCTTAGCTAATCGTTTTGTACGTTGGATTAGCTACGTGTATATTTCTTTTGATGAGGCCATTCCCTTGGGGATTGTCCATGTTTGTACTTGACTTGACAGCTTGTTGTTTATATGTGTGTTGTTACCTTGTTTGGAATGTATATATATGGTTGTAAAAGTTTTTTGGGATTTTACTTACATGCATTGTCATTTTATTGTTCTAGTACGTTTGTCTAGATCAAATAAAACTTATGGAAGGCACACGTAGTGGACGGGGGCGTGGGCGTGGGAATAGGCAACCTATGCCAGACCGGGGTGTTGGGGAAACCTCCTCTGGAACCAATCCTGAACCGAGAGTTGACCGCAATGTACAAATAGCTGCCGCTATGCAGCAAATGACAAACCCGCTGGCACAAGTGGTGCAGCAACAAGGCCAGAATCCAAACCCTAATCCTGGAAACCCTGGCAACCGTGTCGAGAGCGAAGACAGAGCTCTCGAACGATTTCAAAAGTTTGCTCCACCCAAGTTCATTGGGGGACCCGATCCGGATGTCGCCGAAAGGTGGCTCGAAAAGATGGTCGATATTTTCGCTGCCCTGCACTATACCGAAGAACGGCAGGTGACTTTTGCCGTTTTCCAACTAGAAGGGGCTACCCGTTCCTGGTGGAATGTCATACGGCAAAAATGGGAACGGAAACAAACGCCCAGGACTTGAGTAAATTTTATGAGAGAGTTTAACGCGAAATTCTTCCCTCCTCTGGTTCAGGAGAGGAAGGAAGATGAGTTCATCTGACTCCGCCAAGAATCTCAATCGGTGGTGGAATACGAGAGCCAGTTCACCCGCCTGTCCAAATTTGCGCTTGAGTTGATTGTGACAGAGCAACGGCGAATTAGGCGTTTTATCCAAGGCCTAAACGTAGAGATTCAGAAGGACTTCGCAGCGGCTCAAATTCATGCTTTTAGCGAGGCCGTTGAGAAAGCCCAACGAGTAGAGAGTGCCAGGGTCCAAGTACGGAACTTCCAAGCGAAGAAGCGGGGTTTTCCTGGAAGCAGCTCTGGACAAGGGGATAAAAGTACTCCCTCCAAGATCGGACGAGGAGCTGGAGGTGGACGACATACCGGTTTCGGCAGAGGGGCTCAGTCCAGCTAACCACCTCAGACGGTGTGAGTTCCGACATAAGTATGCTTACCCTAACGCTCTAGTGTTGGCCGTGGCCGCGGAGCGTAAGGAGTTGGCCGGAGAGAATGCTCGACTTGAGGCCGAGGTGACCTAGCTTAGGGCGGCCAATGAGAGACAGGCCGAGCGTGTTAAGGGCTTGGAGTGCGACGTGCTAGAGGTAGAGGATAGGGTGGATGACCTCTGCACTCAACTTAGGGAAGTCCGTGAGCGCGAGTCTAAGAGAGCCCGAAAGGTAAAGGTTCGAGCTGCCTCGATCCTGAACCTCTATACTGACGTGGTCGAGGGCGTGAGTGACGAGGACTCTTGTGCGGGGCCTGAGGCTGGGGTTGGATCCACTCCGTCTGGTGGGTCTACTAGCTCATCGTCGGACTAGGTTACGACTCCTAGGGTCTTTGAGATAGTTTTGTCTCTGTACATAGGGCGGATAGGGAAAGAGCCTTAGCTAATCGTTTTGTACGTTGGATTAGCTACGTGTATATTTCTTTTGATGAGGCCATTCCCTTGGGGATGGTCCATGTTTGTACTTGACTTGACTGTACTTGACTTGACTGCTTGTTGTTTATATGTGTGTTGTTGCCTTGTTTGGAATGTATATATATGGTTGTAAAAGTTTTTTGGGATTTTACTTACATGCATTGTCATTTTATTGTTCTAGTACGTTTGTCTAGATCAAATAAAACTTATGGAAGGCACACGTAGTGGACGGGGGCGTGGGCGCGGGAATAGGCAACCTACGCCAGACCGAGGTGCTGGGGAAACCTCCTCTGGACCCAATCCTGAACCGAGAGTTGACCGCAATGTACAAATAGCTGCCGCTATGCAGCAAATGACCAACCTGCTGGCACAAGTGGTGCAGCAACAAGGCCAGAATCCAAACCCTAATCCTGAAAACCCTGGCAACCATGTCAGAGCGAAGACAGAGCTCTCGAACGATTTCAAAAGTTTGCTCCACCCAAGTTCATTGGGGGACCCGATCCGGATGTCGCCGAAAGGTGGCTCGAAAAGATGGTCGATATTTTCGCTGCCCTGCACTATACCGAAGAACGGAAGGTGACTTTTGCCATTTTCCAACTAGAAGGGGCTACCCGTTCCTGGTGGAATGTCATACGGCAAAAATGGGAACGGGAACAAACGCCCAGGACTTGAGTAAATTTTATGAGAGAGTTTAATGCGAAATTCTTCCTTCCTCTGGTTCAGGAGAGGAAGGAAGATGAGTTCATCCGACTCCGCCAAGAAGCTCAATCGGTGGTGGAATACGAGAGCCAGTTCACCCGCCTGTCCAAATTTGCGCCTGAGTTGATTGTGACAGAGCAACGGCGAATTAGGCGTTTTATCCAAGGCCTAAACGTAGAGATTCAGAAGGACTTCGCAGTGGCTCAAATTAATGCTTTTAGCGAGGCCGTTGAGAAAGCCCAACGAGTAGAGAGTGCCAGGGTCCAAGTACGGAACTTCCAAGCGAAGAAGCGGGGTTTTCCTGGAAGCAGCTCTGGACAAGGGGATAAAAGTACTCCCCTGCCGAACTTCCAAAGGCATAAGTTAGCTAAGACATCCAGCTACATTTCATCAGAAGACACCAACTCCAAAATCCAAACCAATTCCAGTCAAAATGGCCAATTACTATCGCAGTTTTCGCATTCTGACCAAAGCAGAACAGCTACAGTAATTTCGTCATATCTCACTCTACACTAATCCAAATGACCTGAAATTTTACAGGCACCTCAAACACATCAATACCTACAACTTTCATGTTTTGAGCAAAGTCTAATTCGGCCTCTAACCCTATGATCTAAAACCAGACAGAATTGGGGATTTTCAAACCCTAACTTTTCACAATGCACTCCAAATCCAAAATTAGTTGTATTTATCCACATTTCACACCCACTAGAGTCATTATAGGCCATTGCCAATCATCATAAACAACCACACCATCATAATCCAATTAAACCAGAAAAATCATCAATAAAATAAAAACTTCACCAAATCACTTCAAACCAAGATAAAAACCAGAAATTTCAGCACTCTAATCACTAATAAGCATAACATAAGCATCATTAGGTGTAGTAGGGTGTTTCAAGCCTCACTTACCAAGAAACAAGAGAGATGAAGATGTTGGACACCTTAGCTCTTCAAACAAACTTCACCAAACAACTTACTAGCACTAGAAGGAAGGATTTTATGGAGTGAAATCTAGTCTAAGCTTTTGTTTATGGAAGATTGAAGCTTATGGAAGCTTGAAAGTTGGAGAAATTCCTTTCTTCTTTGCAAGGAGAGGGCCGGCCATAAGAGGTAAGAAAATGGTGATTTTTGTGCATTTTTTTGATATTTAATCCTTTGGTCAAAAAAGTCAAGAAAGTGAATAGTGTTTCTTAAATCCAACAAATGAGAAGGTGACACTTGTCACCTCCATAAATGCATTCTTATCTTTCTTTTCTCTCTCACATCAATCATTTCACACACTCTACTTATCTCTTAACACCCGATAAATTTTACACAGTATCCGGAATTTAACCTAATTGGCCGAATTTTTCCGAACTTTTCGCACTAGTGGGTCCCACGTCTGTCGCGCCCCATTTTTTGATAAATAAATAAAATGGTTTGAAAAATGTATTTTTTGATTCAATTTGTGATTGGAAAATAAATTGTGAAAAAATGGGTCTAAATGGGGTTTTGAGAATGCGACGATTTGACCCAAAATGTAGTTTAAAAAGGGTTTTTGAAATCAAAATTGGAGTCGCCACTTGGTAATGAGTTAAGGTGTACCAAGTCACCTAAAAAATGAATTTTTAAAGAAAAATAGGAAAAAGTAGTAAGAAACCCCTTTTAAACGACTCCTAGTCCACGTAAACCAACGAAAAAGATTCGGGAGTCACATTTGACAAAGGGGAAGGCAAGGATAAAATCCAAGGCACCCCTTTGACCTAGCCAAGGCTAGTTGCATGATTTAATCAAAGATTTTCTTGTTTTAACCAAAGAATTTATTACATTTGGATGCACTACATGGATGCAAACCCTAGACCTAGAGGTATTGGGGGAAATTTCTCTTCAAAGGTTGAGTAGTGCCAATCACATTAATTGTGAAGCCCAATAACGATCCTTTGAAGAAGTCACGAATAATGCGAGTGGGATGCAAATGAATGGAATGCATGTATGCAATGTGAAGGCATGAGTTTGAAAAAAATAATAAAAGACAATAATGTGTAAGTGAGAGTGTGCACGTGAGTGGGCAAGGTACGGTATGTGAAATGATAATATGAAGTGCATGTGTGCAAGTGATGATAAAAGTGTTCGTGTGCAAGTGAAGAAACATAAAGGTGCACGTGTGCAAAATGGGAGGAAAAATGAAAGTGTGATGAGGGTATAAAATGGTAGAGTGGATTTGAAAATGCATGAGCCTAGGGAATTCATGCATAATGGGTACGGGGAGACCTAAATCGTGACTCAATTTGCCCTTTTATAGAGGGAATACAAGCGTGCTAAGGCTTAGAAAAAGCCACACTCGTCTATATCCCATATTTAAGAGGACTCTCAAGCAAATGAACCCTATAACTAGCATGAAATGCAAAAATCCTAAAATGGAGGGAAAAGGGGTTCGAGGGGCATGCCAAATGATAAACTAAAAAAAATGCATGACATGTAATGATCACGCAAACATGTACTAACGAGGGGAAATCCCTAAGGGTCTAGCGTTGGACTAGCCCATTCTATGAATTCCGACTAGCGTTGGACTAGCGGAAACGTACATTCATCCATCACATTCATTCATGGTTATGGAAAGCGAGTAGACATGCCAAACACTTGTAAACACATAGCACATAACATTTAGCATGCTCGACTAGATGCAAGGCCCTAACAAAGCAAATTAACACGTAACACGTAGGCATGCAACCAAGCTAATGAACCTATTACATTCACTAACTAAAACAAAAAGGGTAAAGGGAAAATGGACCAAATTGCTCGCCACAGCCCTATCTATTACAAGCCAAGAGGTGTACACATACCCCATTAAAAGAATAATTTAATGAAAACAAAAAGTAAATGACATAAGTAAAAGGAATTAAAGAAAAGCTAGGAAAGCAAAGTAGACATGCAATTCACTTAGCACGTTGAGTCACATAGGAGAGACACAAAGAGGGATAAAAGAAATTATACCGCCACTTTGAATTGATGCTCTAAATGGATTGAAATCACTTATTTATCCTCCAAAATAAAAGAAATGGTCAAGGTACCAATTTATTTGGGGAAAATTAAAGAAAATTGGCAAACACAAGCTCACTTGGTCATAAAGCCCTTAAAGTCATGAATTAAGTGCAATTGAAACAAAGCATGGTATTCAATTGAAACAAACAAGCAATGAAGTTGTGAAATTAAAAGCTGCGAAGGACCAAATTGAGGACATTATTCAATTGGTTGGGTCATAGTGGCATAAGGGGAACTTGGGGGGTCAAAGTGCAATTTTTGGAAATTTTTCATGCAAATCCCATGCAAAGTCTACGAGAAAGCTTTCTGCAACAAAAACCATTCAGCAACTCTTGAAACTTTCTGCAACTTTCGGCTTCCATTTACGCAGGAGAACAGCCATGAACACGAAATTAAATGAAACATGCAAGCTTGTCAACTGATTCCACAAAACTCAACTCAACACAAATCATACATGTTGGGTTCTACTAAATTCTAGCATGTTGGATTCAAATTCTGATGGATTGTTGGAAGCATTTTATGCAAGTTCTTATGAAAACCATGAGGAAAACAAGCGTATGTTTCAGCCATCAAAGATGAAACCTGCTGCATTTTTGTTTACCAACTCATATTTCTGGTTCGAATGCATGACTTTGATCTAAACTTTTGCACCAAACATCAAACCTCTAAGCTAGGCAACCAAATACCATTGTCTACTTCACTCTTTTCAACAAGGAAACCGAGCATAGAATCAGCAAAAGAAAAGGAACTTGGGCATCGACTGATTTACTCATTCTATAAACCATGTTTAGGTTGTGGCCTACTGTTATACCACACTTTGCTGCAATAAATTACAACAAACGCACACAGTGGTATCGCCATCCAACAACGAACAGACCCAACAGAAAAATATCAAACCAACAACAGCATTTTAATCACCCAAAGGAACCAGTCTTGTCGACCTCGCTGCAATAAGCCAAAACTTTGAACTTATTGCAGCAAAATTTATGTGCAAAAATCAGTTAAACCACATTTGAAATCAGCCAAAAAAATCTCCAAACAGTCTTCCTACTTTGCAAAGGTAAAACCTGTGAATTTAGGCACAAAATTTAGAAACAAACATGCAAACTTGCGGCAAGAATTTTCTGCGTTTTCTGGGTTTCAAACCCGTCGCCTCTTATCAGATGAAAAACGCCAAACTAGCACAATAGTTAACATATACAGATTCAAATGGGTCGAGCCAATCTGGAAATGAAATGCAACCTCCAGCTATAGCATTCAGGACAGCCTTTAGCTGTTTAGGAGTTAAACCAAATCCAAATCCTGGTGCAATGGATCTCTGTGAAACCCTTGTCTCCTTCAACACCCAGCTTTTCCTTCTCGGCCCGAAAGCTTGCCCTTTCTACTCCTCGAAGCCCTTTTTTTATCGTTGGTTTCTCTCCTTTCTCTCCCTCACTCAGCCGTAAATTTGCCCCAGATTTCTTTCCTCTGGTTTTTCTTCCAGTTTTTTCCTCAATCTCTGCTTCTATCTCTCACGGAAGCTCTCTTCTACTACCCTCTTGCCCCAGTTTTTCTTTTCGTAACTTTCTTTCTTCCTTTTCTTTTTCTTTCGCTGCTAGTTCTCAATCCTCTCTTTCGGCCCCCTGTTCTATTTTTCTTCTAAGCCGTCTGCTCTTTTCTCTCCCCCCACCCGTTGCGGCTGTCCTCTCTCTTAGCTTTTATATGGGCAACCCCAAAACCTAAACCCCAGCCCTTTCTGATATTTGCAGCTAAGGAGCCACTCGATGATCCCTTTGCAAGCTGCGGCAAAATGCAGCTTGCATGCCACGAGCATTGTTTTTTTTTTTTTAAAACAACTTGATAATTACAGAAATGAATAAAATATAAATAATAATAATAATAACAAAATTACACAAACCAGGTAATAATAATAATAACAAAACAAAAATAATTTTAAACAAAAAACTATACAAAAATGGCCATTTTTTAATTTTTAATTTTTCATCATTTTCTTTTTCTCAAAATAACTTAATAAAAATAACTAAAGTGCCCAAAGATTGAATTTAAAGAAATAAACATATTTTTGTGAACAAATTTTCCTTTTTCTTTCTTTCCATTTTTCCAAGCCAACTAAAGCCTATTTTTTTGAATTTTTCTTCTTTTTCCTCTTTTCTTTAATTTTCTCTTTTCTCTTTTTTTTCGATTTTTCATTTTCATTTTTCCTTCAAGAAAGCATTGAATAAAAACAAAATGACTAAAACATATTTTTGATGTTTTCCTTTTCTTTTTTCTAAAAACTCTATGCTAATCTTAAATTTAAAAGCTAAAACTAAAAACTAAAACTAAAAGTAAATAAGAATAAAAAGCAAATGAAATAGGTCAACTAAAAGGGCGAAAATGAATAAAACTAAAATATCATAACAACTAATAGTGCAAAACACACAATAACGAACTAAAATGCAAGCAATCTAAAATGAAAATCATGAAATAGATGATACATACAACTTATTCAAAATTTGGTGTCTACAGTTTGCCCCTCTTTGTCTGAGTTTTGAAAAAACTTGAGACAAAGAAGTAGACACCAAATGCTCACCTGTGTTATTCGGCTACGAGCGTCTCGAACGATGGACGCTTTAGAAATGGGGACTGACCCCTTTGACAAAAATTTAAAATGGGATTGACCCAAACAGAAAATTTAAAATTGGGACTGACACGAACAGAAATTTAAAACGGGACTGACCCGAACAGGAATTTTGAAATCGGGACTGACCCGAACAGGAATTTAAAATTGGGATAGACCCACGGGATAGACCCGGACAGAAATGTAAAATTGGGATAGACCCACGGGATAGACCCGAACAGAAATTTAAAATTGGAATAGACCCACGGGATAGACCCGAACAGAAATGTAAAATTGGGATAGACCCACGGGATAGACCCGGACAGAAATTTAAAATTGGGATAGACCCACGGGATAGACCCGAACAGAAATGACCCGAACAGAAATTTAAAATTGGGATAGACCCACGGGATAGACCCGAATAGAAATGTAAAATTGGGATAGACCCACGGGATAGACCCGGACAGAAATGTAAAATTGGGATAGACCCGAACAGAAATTTAAAATTGGGATAGACCCGAACAGAAATTTAAAATTGGATAGACCCGAACAGAAACGTAAATGGGATAGACTCGAACAGAAAATGAAAAAAATGGGATAGACCCGAACAGAAAATGTAAAATGGGATAGACCCAAACAGAAATTTAAATGGGATAGATCCACGGGATAGACCCGAACAGAAACTGTAAAATGGGATAGACCCAGACAGAAATTTAAATGGGATAGACCCACGGGATAGACCCGAACAGAAAATGCAAACGGGATAGACCCGGACAGAAATGTAAAATTGGGATAGACCCACGGGATAGACCCGAACAGAAATTTAAATTTGGGATAGACCCACGGGATAGACCCGAACAGAAATTTAAAATTGGGATAGACCCGGACAGAAATGTAAGATTGGGATAGACCCACGGGATAGACCCGAACAGAAATTTAAATTTGGGATAGACCCACGGGATGTGGTGAAGTTGGCGGCACGAAATCCAGGCCCAACGTGAACTTTGCGATGTTGGCGGCACAAAATCCAGGCCCAACGTGATCTTTGGAATGTTGGCGGCACGAAATCCAGGCCCAACGTGATGTTTGAGATGTTGGCGGCACCAAGTCCAGGCCCAACGTGATTTTTTGAATGTTGGCGGCACGAAATCCAGGCCCAACGTGATTTTTGAATGTTGGCGGCACGAAATCCAGGCCCAACTTGATCTTTGGAATGTTGGCGTCACAAAGTCCAGGCCCAACGTGATTTTAACGTGATCCTTGGAATGTTGGCGGCACGAAGTCCAGGCCCAACGTGATCCTTGGAATGTTGGCGGCACGAAACTCAAGCCCAACTTGACTTTTGGAATGTTGGCGGCACAAAGTCCAGGCCCAACTTGATCTTTGGAATGTTGGCGGCACAAAATCCAGGCCCAACGTGATTTTTGGAATGTTTGGGAGGTTGGCGGCACGAAATCCAGGCCCAACGTGATTTTTGAATGTTGGCGGCACGAAATCCAGGCCCAACGTGATTTTTGCAATGTTTGGGAGGTTGGCGGCACGAAGTCCAGGCCCAACGTGATTTTTGAATGTTGGCGGCACGAAATCTAGGCCCAACGGGATATTGTGAACAAGAAATTGAATTTGATTTGTCAAGAAACAAGCAATTAAATTTGATTTTTCAAGAAACAAGAATTTGAACTTGATTTTTGACTTTTGAATTTTTTTTGAATTTTTCTGATTTTTCGAGAGAATCTTTTTTTCAAAATAATTTGCCCCAGTGTCGAGTCCATTTTTTTCTCCTTCTTCTTGCTTCTCTTTGCAGTATCGGCCTTCCGTCTCACTGGATGCTTTTCGTCATTTTGAAGCATGAATACCTGCACAGGGGAGCTTAACAAAGTATGACATGCATTCAAATTTCTTATTTGGAAAGAACAGCGTGATTGGTTTTGACATCCTCAAACGTATTACAAAAAATTTTTGCCCCAGTGTGGGCTATTTTGCAAAATCTCTCAAATGAAAATTTGCCCCAGTGTGGGCCTATTTAATTGCAAAAAATTTGTTTGAATGACCCTCCATTTATTTGAACAAAGTAAGTAATTGCTTTTCCTAACATATCATGTGAAGAAAATTGAATGTCTTGCTTAAATTCACATAGCACATTTCATGATGAATTTCTCAAAATAATGCCAAATTACGAAAGATTTCTTCCCCACTTTAGCATCAATGCTTTTGGGTGATGGGTCACTATTTTTGGTTGGTTCATCTTTCAGGACCAATCAAGTGACTTTATTTTTGGATTTGGAAGTGGCTAAAGGAAATGGGAGGTAAGAATCTGTCTCATTTTTGTGCCCCAGTTGTATGTAATCCATTCAATGTCACATCTTAGTGAAAGCAAATAGTTTGTCACCCTTATTTCTTAAGAAAACGAAGTCCACATATGAGCTTTATAGGCTTGCAACAATATGGATAACGATAGCTAAACCTGTGAAAACTGGTTATACCCCCATGATCACAAATGATTGATAGATTTCTTACGAGCATGATCCTCACTTTAGATTGTCATGAATGAATGAGTCAACGATGGACTTTATTAGCTTGTAATGTGGCTTGAAAACGATAGTTAAAGAAATAAGATTCTAAGGACATTGCACCCAAAATCGCATTTTTCTCAAAATTGCCCCTACGTTGGAACTCAAAGATCTCAAACTTTGATTGCATTTTTCTTATCATTCACCAGGGACTTCAGCGTCGAATTTTCTGCATTCTCTTTTCTTGCTTTTCTTTCGCTTCTTTTCTTTTCCCTCGAGCTGATGAGTTTTCACATGGTGAGTAGAGCCAACCCCATACCCAAGCAATTCAGAAATACAGCTAAAATTTTCCGGCATCATAAATTTTCTTGACAGGGCCATTGCAAAGAACAGAAATCAGGACTTTCGGCTTTTGTAACGGGGTCTGGTGGGGTGTTTAGAAAAGTTAAGGCTTGAAGGCAGATTTTAAAAGCGGTTTGAATGACCTGAGATCGCATTATTGAGCCAACCCTATTTTAGGGCTAAATCAGAATTTGCCCCAGTTTATGCTCAATTGAGGCTCTTTCTCTTTCATTTTCTTTCTTCTTTTGATTTTTCGGCCTTTTTCCATTCTTTTGAAATTTGACAAAATTTGCCCCGGTTTATTTTTGAACTGAGGTTCTCTTTTCTTCTTTTGTTTTTGATTTTACTGCCTTTCACTTTTCACTTCTTGAAATTTCTTTTTTCAACTCAAACTTGCCCCAGTGTGGGGTTTGCGATCCTCAGGGTTTGCCAAACGAAACAATTCATTTTGAAGGCTCAAAAAGGGATAACTAGGGATAGAACGTCTGACTGGAAAAGAAGATGGCCTGACTTGTATTCCGTTCCTTACAATAACTCTGAAAGGAAACTTTCGTTAATGGGAAATTTCTGGCATGTATCCGAATTAACTGACTGAGGGAGACCCTTGTTCATCCGTATTTGTGAAACATAGGCGATTCACGTGGACAAAACTCTTCCTTTTCCTCTCTCTTTTTTTTTTTTTTTTAAAAAACAAATTGGAACCCAAATGGCATCAAATTTCCCCAATTTACGGTTCCCTCTCCTTTTATCTTTTTCCTTTTTTCAAAATTCCCCAATCTCCTTCCCCAATGTGGGGTGCGATCATATGTGCACTCGAAAAGAACCACCAATTTTTAGCTCAAATGAGGATGCAAGGGATAAATGGTGTTTAGGTTGTAGAAACGACGGCCAAAGTATCATTCTTACACCTCATGACAACCAAAGTAACAAAATGGTCATTGAAAATCCATTCCCCTTTTAAATATTTGAAAATTTTCCAATAGAGGGTAGTGATCATTAAGGCGCTCATTTGAAACGAAGTTATTCTTTCAAAGGCTCAAATGGGAGAGCAAATGATAAAATGTGTATAGGTAGAGAAACGAATGCTCGAAATATCATTCCAAATTTTCAAAACAAACAAGAATAATGCACATTTTTGCTTTCACTTAGATGTGAGTTGAATCTATTTAGACACAACGGCCATTTTCAAGCCAAGGTTGCCCCAATTTGCAATTTATCAATCAATGTGACTGATTTTATTCTGGGCCAATAGAAGTGGGCAAAAAAATATGAATTGTACAGTGAAAGAGAAAAGGTATCTCATTGGGCCTTTTGAGTGACCTCTTTCAATCTTGAGCACTCTTATTGTATAGCTCAGATCACCAATTTAGTGTACACAAGGATTTTAGAAAGCATACACTGGCGAATTTTCAGGCTGGAGGTTGAAAACAAATCCCAATTTAGTCTTATTTCTTGAAATTCATCATGAAATTTCCAATGAGTAAGAATAAAGAATGAAATGTACACAAATTTACACAAAACAATAATTGTCCAAAACTTTATTGCTGAAAAAGTTTGAAACAAAAATTTCTCGTTCACTTATAACACAAATGAGAAGAGAAAACTTCTACAAAACCCTACATATACACTTTTGTCTCCCTTTCTTTTGGAAAAAAATGTATTAACGAATCAAATAAACAGAATTTTCCTTTGAAAAACAATTACAAAGCCTCTCAGAGACTTTAGCTTAGAGCTTTCAGATGGATCTTCCATGTTTTCAGATGGATCTGCCCTAGAATCAGATAATACTTGTAATTTTGACACCTTATTAGATCAGAAGTGTCATCAGATATAGAAAAATATTTTCCCTTTTATTGAAGTTTTTTATGAATGCAGGGGAGGGGGAAAACAAAAGAAAAATACCCTGAGTTAGTAAGAAAGAATATAAAATCGGTATGCATGTCCTATGGGGGGACCCTTTTTGTGCCAAGGGTAGGCCTAGCATGAAAATGCAATCCTCTAGGGTAGGCACTATACCATACCTGATGGATCTGATCAACTTATTGAGTGAAAAATAATTTTGAAAAATCGGTCAACTGGAGTGACGAGAGACATGTGTCAAAATGAGGTCAACGTCCGAATGAATTGATCACTTTTGATCGATACAAGAATTTGCAAAAACGCACGGGTTTGACCTTGACAAACTCCCTATCGAAGAGATTGAAATTCGTTGACAAATTTTCTCAGTAAAGCACGGGTCAAAACCCCAACTGATCAAATGGCTGGATGCAATGGATAGTTTTCTCAAAAATCGACTAAGTTTCCCAATTTGAAATTGACATTGAAACCCTAATTGGTCAAATCGGTTGAATGAAATTGACAGTTTATTTAAAAATCGACCGGATTACCCTAAAAAGGGAAACATGTCAAATGAATTGAATGATATTTAATTTATCGAAAATTAATTAGATCACCCTAAAAAGGGTAAATTGATCAAATAGATTGAACGAAACTTGATTTATTCAAAATCGGCTCGGTTGCCCTACAAATGGGTAAATTGGCCAAATGAATGAAATTGAATTAGTGATTTATTCAAAAATCGGCCGAATGACCCTAAAAGGGTAAATTGGTCAAATGAATTGACGATTTATTCAAAATCGACCGGATGACCCTAAAAAGGGTAAATTGGTCAAATGACCCTAAAAAGGGTAAATTGGTCAAATGAATTGACGATTTATTCAAAATTGACCAGGTGACCCTAAAAGGGGTAAATTGGTCAAATGACCCTAAAAAGGGTAAACTGGTCAAATGATAGTTTATTCAAAATTAATTATGAATTGACAAAATGGATCGATTGAATCGGCCGGCCATTGGTGGTTTCAGAAAATTAGTCTATGAACCTTCTAAAATCACGATTTGGCCTCAATTTATTCATCGTCTCAACAGGAGAAATCATTTGTGAATTTCTTCAAATTAATGTCCTTCACGCAAGGGATTTTTACCAATTTTTGATAAAATGGCCAAAAAGTGATTATTAGATGCTCATATTCCAAAGATCACTCTATGAAAATGATCGGATCCTACCTTACCGTGTGCACTACTCCTTTGGATGGTACAAAATGTAAACGTGCAAGTCTCACTGGATTAATTATCCGAGACACAAGGTGGCTTATTCCTAACGCGGGATCCCCTAAATGGCATTCCCTTTTTAGGGTGGATGCATGATGCCATTTTTATCAAAGCAAGAAAAAATGCAATTCGAAATGAAACGTGACCTAAGGAACCCTTTATCTGCCAGGGTAAGCCTAAAATGACATGGCATTATTAATTTATGAACAAAAAATATCACAATTTTCAAACATGCAATAACCTATCTACAGGGGTAGGTCCTAAAAGAGGATCGTGCCAGACCTCTTATTTCCTAACGTTTGTGAATGCAATGGGGACACAAAACCAAGAAAAAGTTAGTTCAGCCGAATAAATACACATAACACATTGTAGCAACGAAATCAATACAAAGAAATAAAGCAATAAAAGGGAAAGAGGGGTTGGATCCCTCCCCTCGTGAATAGTGTCCCTAACTCAGGATAAGGCCGACTCTACCCTAAGGCAATTCTAATATGGATGCATGAGGCTGGGGTTCGCTAATGCATCTAGACTCGATAAGCTTCGGCTCCCAAGCTTTCAGACTTGGAAACTGTCAACAGGTATCTTGGGAGGAAAACATCTAGTCACCATATTATGAGTGACCAACTAGTATTTATAGGAGTACAACCCTAATAAACTATTTACAAAAATACCCTTACTAATTTATTATCTACAAGAATACTTATATTCTCTTAACACTCCCCCTCAAATTCACGCGACACTGTTCACGGGGGGGCGCCGTTACTGTTCACGGCTCTGATACCATGTGCCGTGAACAGTAACAGCGTCTCGTGAACAGTGCCGTGAACAGTAACGGCGCCCCCCCCGTGAACAGTGTCGCGTGAACAGTCGCGATGACCAAAACTTTTGCTAGATGTTTAACCCTAACCCTAGGACTTTTGCTCTGATACCATGTCAACAGGTATCTTGGGAGGAAAACATCTAGTCACCATATTATGAGTGACCAACTAGTATTTATAGGAGTACAACCCTAATAAACTATTTACAAAAATACCCTTACTAATTTATTATCTACAAGAATACTTATATTCTCTTAACAGAAACCAAGGGTCATCAATCCCAAGGTTCCTTGTCGGTGGCTCGAGCGATTCCCCAAACACCGCTACGCACACATCGTGTCACGGCTACGTGTTTGAGTGAATCTATAAAAAATCCTCAACCTTCGACTAAAAGCTAAAAAGGCTATCAACCCATAGCTTAAAGCGGAAGATTGAGTGACCCATTGGATCATGCTACACACACATCGTGTCATGATCACACGTCCAAGTGGGTCGCCTAAAATCCTAATAGGGTGGAGTGGCGTGACAAGCCACTAAAAGAAAAATAAATGAGGGGTGAAAAAATTAAAGTGTATGCACGTATGCTAGTGCTCGTTTGGAGGGGAGGGATCGAGAACCAACGTGAGGCTCTAAGGTGATGTCCCCCACCAAAATGCAATGCAAGCGCGAGATAAGCATACATCCAATCAACCAATCATGCATTCGCGAGTGAGGGAGTAGTTGGATACGCGTGAAATGCAAAATCCTAAAAAAGGAAAAAATGCAACCCTAAAACACCCAAATGTGATATATGAAAAGGTTAAAAGAAGAAAAAGGTTGATTAAATCAAATTTGCTCGAACTCTCGAATGTCCCCAGTGGAGTCGCCAACTGTCGCGCCCCATTTTTTGAATAAATAAATAAATGGTTTAAAATGTATTTTTGATTCAATTCGTGATTTAATTTATGATTGGAAAATGAATTGTGATTTAAAAGAAAAATGGGTCTAAATGGGGGTTTGAAAATGCGACGATTTGACCCAAAATTATAGTTTAAAAAGGGTTTTTGAAAAAATGGGAGTCGCCACTTGATAATGAGTTAAGGTGTACCAAGTCACCTAAAAATGAATTTTTTAGGAAAAAGTTGTAAGAAACCCCTTTAAAACGACTCCTAGTCCACGTAAACCAAAAAAAAGGTTCGGGAGTCCATTTGACGAAGGGGAAGGCAAGGATAAAAATCCAAGGCACCCCTTCGACCTAGCCAAGGCTAGTTGCGTGATTTAATCAAAGATTTTCTTGTTTTAACCAAAGAATTTATTACATTTGAATGCACTACATGAATGCAAAAAGAAAGAAAAAATGCAAACCTAAATTCTAAAATGTCTCTTGTAAGGTTTTTGGTCCCAACCACATGAATTGTGGCGGCCAATAAAGGAAAACCTTATAGAGGTCGATTAATGCAAATGATGGCTAAAGTGCAAGTGTGCAAGTGTATAAAAAGGTGCACGTGTGAAATTGTATGAAAAAAACCAAGTGTTTGTGTGCAAGTGTATAAAAAGGTGCACGTGTGAAATTGTATATAAAAAAAACCAAATGTTTGTGTGCAAGTGTATGAAATATAGTGATAAGTGCATATAGGTGTAATTAAGTGCAATTTTGTGAAGTAGAAATCAAAATGACCAATAAGGAAAGGAAAAGTGATGAGGAAATGTGAATTGAAAAGAATGAGTAAGTGATAAATGAGAATGAATGAACCTAAAGGAATGCATCAGGTCGGGTATGGGAATGACTCCTAACTTTTTCGACTTCTATTTTCCCTTTGATTAGAAAGCAAAACTAGCGTGCTAAGGCTATCGAGTAGCCACACTCGCTCGTTTCCCTTATCAGAAGGGGACTCTTCAGGCAAATGAACCCTAACTAGCATGAGATGCAAGTCCTAAAGTGAGGGGAAAGGGAGTCGGGGGCATGCAAAAAATGACAAAACTAAAAAGAATGCATGACATGTAATGAACATGCAAACATGTACTAACGAGGGGAAATCCCTAAGGGTTTAGCGTTGCACTAGCCCATTCTATGAATTCCGACTAGCGTTGGACTAGTGGAAACGTACATTCATCCATTCCATTCATCTACACTACAGAAAGCTAGTAGACATGCCAAACACTCATAAACACGTAGCACGTAACACTTAACATGCTCGACTAGATGCAAAACCTAATAAAGCAAGTAACACGTAACACATAGGCATGCAACCAAACTAATGAACTTATTACATTCACTAACTAAAACAAAAGGGGAAAGGGAAAATGGACCAAATTGCTCGCCAAAGCCCTATCTATTACAAGCCAAGAGGTGTACACATACCCCATTAAAAGAATAACTTCATGAAAATGAAAGTAAATGACATAAGTAAAAGGAATTAAGGAAAAACTAGGAAAGCAAAGTAGGCATGCAATTCATTTAACACGTTGGGTCACATAGGAGAGAAACAAAAGGGATAAAAGAAATTATACCGCCCCTTTGAATGGTGTCCAAATGAAAGAAAAATGGCTTCAAAACAATAAAAAGGTCAAGGTACCTCAAATAGTAAAGTATAACAAAGTCACCAAATCTCTTCTAATTGCAATTTAAATGAAATCAAATAATGCATAAGTTTCAGGAAAAGGACCCACCAAGGACCCAATTACCAACTAAAGACCCAATTGCAGACCTTAGTCAACCATTCGAATTCAATCGAAACATTTAAGCACTCCAAAAGTCTCAAGAGCCAAGAAAAGGTCAAACAACCAATTTATTTAGGGAAATTAAAAAATAGGCAAACACGAGCTCATTCGGTCATAAAACCCCTAAAGTCATGACTTAAGTGCAATTGACAAAGCATGGTAGTTAATTGAAACAAAACAAGCCATGAAGTTGCACAAATTAAAATTGCCAAGGACCAAATTGATGAAATTATTTAATTGATTGGGTTCTAGTGGAACAAGGAGAGACTTGGGGGGCCAAAGTGTAAATTTTTGAAAGTTCCATGCATGCAAATCACGTAGAAGAAGAATTTCTGCAACAAAAAATTTCTGCAATGCCAAACCAACTGCACTTCCTCATAATTTGTGACTCTAACAAGCAAAATCATTCCAATCTTCTAGCATAACTTGCCAACATCAACTCAGTCAGCTAGTGTTTGTTAAACAGAAATTCTGGAGCAAAAATGTGCAAAGAAAGAAAAGAAAACAACGAGAGGATGGGGAAACATTTCTGCAATAGCGGACCGGCCAAGCTGACTGCAATTTTCCATTCCAATCAAACTCATTGACATGGAACAACTCTAACCAAGACTAACACCCAATCATCAACCAAACCAAATACTCCATCTTTATCGCAGAATCAAGGCAGAAAAAACTGGAATGATAACTGTTGGGAAAATAAGAAGCAAAACAAAACAAAATGCAGCAAGAATTTTTCTTTGCAATCTAAGATGATTAATAAACCATGCAGCAACTTCCCTTCCGCAACTACATATCGACTTCAACACAAGTTTGATCAAAACCTTTTAAACAAACATCAAAACAAACTTGAGCTAAGCAACGTAATCCATAATTTCAACATCCAAGCAAACAAAACATAGAAAAGAGATCATGTGAATGCTGGGAAATTCTGTGCAAAATGGTTCAGCAAACCTGGCTTGTTTTCTTCCAGCAAGCAACTACATTTCAGCCCCTAAACATACACACCCAACACCCCTTATCTAATCCCTTCCAACTAGTACTCCAACACCCCAAACATGCAAACCCAACATCAAACTTCAATCTAAACAAGAACCTATTAAACATCTAAACATGCGAAAGAAACTCAGGGTATGATTATGCAGCTGTGGTAGCTTTCTCTTTTCTGATTTTCACTACACCATGCGGCACTCACAAACCAGATGCATCACCAATGAATACCAACAAACGCAAGACACCACTCCCAATCATCAACCCAACCACATACCACACTTTTATTACAAGACTAAGGCAGAAAAACTAGATTGGTGGCTGTCAAGAATGCAAAAAATAACAACAAAAACGGGAGACAAAGTGCAGCCAGAATTTTCATAATAGCAAAACAAAGGTGCGGCCAACTGTTATGTCATGCATTTCTTGCTATTTCTGCTGCAAGTTCGCAGCTTGTTAGTGACCCAAAAAGATGCCCAACATTATAAACAAAGACCAGGCCTCAACCATTTCTCTACAACCATCATTGACACAAAATTAAGGATGCAAACAAGGTGATGAAACCCAGTTTTGTGGACTGTTCTCGGAAGAAAGACAGCAAAAGATAAGAAAAAACATGAAGGTTTTCTTCCAACTTCTTGGGTTTTTTCGGTGCAAATGTGCAAATGTGTAAGAAAAATCTGAACCAAGTATTAGGCTTTGACCTTAAGCAACGAAAAACACAGAAGTTCAATCATCTAAACGTGAGAGCTTTTGGCAAGAAATTTTCTGCAATTTTCTGGTTTCATCACCAAACAAACAAGTCGTGCAAAATCATCTTCTAAAATAGCAAAATGTATAACCTTTATTTGAATCTAACATCAGAATATGCACAAACATAAAAGGAACCACAACCAGAGAGTCATCAAAAATCGACATGAGATAAGAGCCAGAGAACAAGTTCATCAAACCAAAAGCAAAATCTCACCGAAATCCTTCATTTCAGTCTCGGATTCTCATAAAGAAATTGTATTAATACCCAAGAAAGAGTCGAAGGTTACCTTGAACCGTTTTCAAAGTAGAATGATCATGGAAACCCTCCAAGAGGTCACACTGATTCCAGAAATGAAGTTGCAAACTTCGTTGCCGATGTTCCAAGGTTGATGAAGACACCAGTTTGTGACCAGGTTTGATGAGCTTCAAGCGGTGTTTTCTTCCAAATGTCTGAACCAAAACTACTTCTTTTCCTTTGTAGATTGAGCAGATTTTAAAATTTTCTTAGAAGAACCAAAGATCGGAAAGATATGAGAGCTCCAAGATGGCCGACAATCAGCCTTTGTCGAGAGAAAAATTGCAGCTTTTCCCTCTTCCTTTCTTTCGGATTTTTCTTTTCTCTCTATCTTTCTTCTCCCCGGCAGCCTCTAGATTTTCTCTCAGCTTTTTACTCAATCCTCTGCCGCCCCCTTCTTGCTCACTCCCCCAAAACCTAGCCGCTCCAGATTTTTCTTCTCTGTCGCCACCTTTGCCTCCCCGATTCTCTCTCTCGTTTCTTGTTTTTCAGCCATCAACTCCTCCTCTCTTTTTTTGTTTACGCCGTCACACCTCTCTCCCCTTCGTTGACCCCTCTTCTTATTTCTTCTCCTTCGTCTGCCCAAAACCCAGCTCCCCTATTTCTTTCCTCTCGTTTTCCTTAAGTTTTACAGCCGTCGCTTCTTTCTTTTTCTCCCCTCGCCCAACTCTCTCCTCCTTTGCGGCTGCCTTTTCTTTTGCTATTTATACCAGGAACCCCCCTCCTAAACCCTCAGCTATACTCTCCAAAATTTGCAGCTAAGGGGCTGCTAAGAGCCCCTCCTTGCAAGCTGCAAAAACGCAGCTTGCAAGTCGCGTGTTCATCATAATTTAATTTTTTTTAAGTAATTAAAACAATATTGATAATAATAAAAAATAAATGACAAAAACAAATTAATTAACATTAGAAACAAACAATGTGCAATTTTCATTTTTCATTTTCCATTTTCATTTTTCCCTTTTTTTTCATTCATTTTTCCTTTTTCTCTTTTTTTTCCAAGAAATTCTATGCTAAAAACTTAAAAATAAACTAAAAACTATAAACTAAAAACTAAAAATCGAATAAAACTAACACGACAAATAAAAAACTAAAAATAAACAGTAAATGAAATTACACCAAAAATTTGGTGTCTACAACGTCCAATATATATTCTTAATTTTCTAAAAATTCTCCAATGCTAGAAAAATCATCTAAAAATTATAATTGCTCATAAAATCCACTAAGAAAATATTTCTAAGCCAGAAAATGCAGAAAACATGCAATTAAGGGGAAATAAACCCTAGGAAAATAATTAGGGTTTTACGGGTTCTCACAATATGTATATTGTGAGCGTAGGAAATATTAATTTAAATAGTACCAATTAAAACCATAAGCTATTATTTAGTCTCCAAAATTTATTATGAGTTAGTTTAGTCCTTTAGACGAGTTTAACAAAGCTAAAAAAGTGTTTGCACTTTATTACGAGCCAATTTAGTTTCTCATTTTTTTTTACTTAAATCGAAAGAGTCCCTCAACTATATTTACATTACTAGTTTGGTCCTTATTTGATTCATCCACCCAATTTGCTAATTTTCTACACTAACAACAAAATTTCCTTGAAGATGGAAATAAGGCCGTGTGAATATCTTTCTTTAAAAGGAACTGGAAACTTGTGATTTCGTTAAAAGGAACTGGACTTTTGGCATCATGGTTGATCAAAAGGCTTCTTGAAGATGGTTATTCTGTCAACGCTACAATTAGGTCCTCTTCAGGTTCATGTTTGCTAATTTACTAGTAATTAGTTCTTTACTTGAATTACTTTACCATTTCCGTCTTCAACTTTACATATCATCAGAACAACAGTTTTTGGCAACTAAGTAGGAGCTAATTTCAGAAACGAAGGGTCTGAGACAGAACAGCAAATTGTCTGCACCGTATTTCTAACAAGAAATCAGAAGCTTTGGTCAGCAGAGACAAAGGGAATGAAGAAGACAGTGCCATGATAAAATTCAACAAGGAAAGAAAGGATTTTCCAGAGTAAAGGCGGTAATTAGGAGCCATCAAAGTTTCCGTTTGAGCTTTAAAGCCTAAATGTCATTGCAAAACAGAAAAACTAGAATCAGGACACCATATAGCAAATCATTAGACTTAACTGGAAATTGCATGACATTAATGTTTGGCAAGTATTCAAAAAGCTAAATCAGTACTTTGTTTTTGCTGTTCATTTCTAACCTAAATTAGTAAGCAGATATCAACTCTTCCTACTCTGTCCCCAACAACCAGTAGTGATCGCAAAGTTATGCATAAACTTACTTTATAAACTCAAGGTGATTTACTCACAGCAAGAGTAAAATGAGAAAAAGAAACATCATGGAGCATAAAAAACGGCAAGTGAGCAAGAAGGGAAAACAACAACAAAATTTCTTCATACATTTGGAGACCTGGAAACTAATCATGATGAAATGATCATAACCCAAAGGATAAACCTCAATGCTAACAAATGCAAATGAACATAGAGCTTGTGAATTGCTGTGCAACAAATTTATAAGCCGCGGACTTTACGAATTGCGAAATGTGAAGCATAAAAGAAAAAGGGTTCCAGCTAAACGGAACTCACTGCTTCATCTAACAAGAGCGAAGTTAAACATGAGAGATGGACTTAAGACATCACAAGCAGAATGCAAGGAAGGAGAATCAAGAAAGACGGCCATATAGGCGTGTGAGTAACCAACAAGGAAAAGGAAATACCCATCAACAAACTGCCATCCAGCAGACTTTTGTTACGTGCATTCTGGGCATGACTCACGCTGATTAAAAAGATTCTCAACATCTGACTAATTTATCAAAGAGAGACATGAAACAGAGGGAACCTATGAAATAGAAGAGATAAACAAGAGAAAACAGCCCATAAGTACTAACGAATAGATTGCTGTCTATTTACATTCAGATTCTCAAACCAATCTGGCAACTTGGAGAAATCATATCATTCTAGTTCCAAACGCTACTCGGTGAACCGGCAAACAGGGCAAATATTTTTCAATCAGAACCTAGTTAGGAATTGCGTCGAACAGGTTGGGACATTAGAAATTTCATCAGACTTTTTCTCCAATTGAAGTTAATCAGCCCCAAAATTGTTCAATAAGCAAGAGCTTTCAGTTCAATTTAACACATAAGGCACATATGATCTAAAATCCTGAACAATCAACATGACAATTGTACTTAGCAAACACACGGCAAAAATGCTCTGAACATCGCGGAATGCAACAACGAAAAAGTGGAAAAAATCAACTTCAAGAATCATGGCTTTTCTTTTTCTTCCCGACTAGCAAACGCACGGATTCTGCCTAACTTTGGACTAGCCAGAGTCCCTATTGAATAAAAAAGCACAAAATCCCCTCTTTTGGTTCAAAACTTTCGTTCGGGCTTTTTATCAAACAAGTCATGGGCATTAAAAATTTCAATGATTCTTTGTTCAAGTGATATTATATCTAGCCCCAAAATTCATCAGAACAAAAATGGATTTCAATCCCAGCATCATATAAAACACATATATTCACGGGCTATGTAAAACACAGAAGGAAGACTGAACTGTAAACGAAGAAATTACCTCTCACGATCTCGCCAAAGCAAAATTCTCCAAGGCAAGCATCCAATGAGGACCGCTGGGGTAGACATCAATCAAGCCGTTGAACTGCCTCTCTCCTCTTCCACATGCTTATCATCAGCCTTCAGCTTCTTGACATCTTCGTTGTTCTCTCCCTCCTCGTCAGCTTCATTTTTGACGCGCTTTAAACTGCCGGCACCGCCAACCGCTGCGTCATCAGCTTGGGCTTCGACTATTTTCATGTCTTGAGTGGATGATTCCTTCACCTCACCGTCGACTAGGGTTTCTGGGGTTTACTTTTGCTCTATTTCTGCCATAGTTTCCTCTCTGTTTTCCTTTCTTCTCTTAGTCAACCTCTCTCTGACTTCAACTCTCTCCTTTTGTTTTTTTTTCCCGCCGCTCTCCTTTTCCTTACCTCTGTTTTTCCTTTTTTCGTAGCTATTCTTTCCTCAGCCGAAGCTCCCTCTCTTTTCCGTTGGCTTGCCCGATAGTTTTTCTCTTTGCTAATCCTTGTCCGCCGCCCTCCTTCATTTTCTAATTTCTTCCGCCGAAAATCGGCATACTTTTTTGGTAGAGAGTTGCTGCTAAATGTGGTCTTCTATTTGATCATTTCCAAGCCAAGATCAATTAGGAGATGGCGAGGAGATGTTTCGGTAGAGATAAGGAGCAGTGTGCTACGGTTGGTTCTAAGTGTTGGCCGTTGGCTTTAGGATACTGCTGGTGTTTTGTTCGGTGATACTGGTAGTGTTGGCTATTTGGTTCTAAGTATTCTAAGTGTTTCCGCGCCTCTCCTCAAAATATTGACTTTGAATGAAATTTCAATTCCTTATATTTCCCCTTACTTGTTCAGTACCAAAATTTCAATCAACGTTTTTTAGCTTCCAACATTTTGGTTGAATTAATATTTTACTAATATAATATTACTTGCTACTTTTAAATATTTTTGTGAAAATATTCATAATGGATGAGAAAATTATGTTGAAATATTACAAGTGGTAAATGCACCTGGGTTCTGCTTCAAATAGTTAATTTTTTTATGACATCAAACAGTTGATCCGATATTAATATTACAAGTGAATTTTTAGCTTCAAATTTTTTTAAAATTTACTAATGTATTTCTAATCACTACTTCTTAACATATTTATCAAAAAATTATAATGGATGAAAATTTTTTGCTAAATTCAAAGAACTGGTAAATATACTCTTTCTCAAGTTGTAATAGTTTATATAGTTGTTCTAACTAGAAACTTTCATTAATTTTTTTTTTAGTTAAAAACCCATTGAGTAACTATGACTAGTTTAATAAATCATCAAATTTTTAAAAAATTAAATTAATATTTAAGTAACTATGACTAGTTTAATAAATCATCAATTTTTTAAAAAATTAAATTAATATTGAGGCTCACAATTAAATAAAGTCATAGTTAATAAATCATCAAATTTTTAAAAAATTAAATTAATATTAAGGCTCACAATTAAATAAATGTATTAGAGATGTTCAAGTTAGTGATGATACTTATGTTGTCACTAACTACGTTATAGTTTTACTGACAAAAATTGGTCGTCAGTAAACATAAACAGTGACAACAATGAAATGTTGTCAAAGAAAGCGGTAGAATTACTGACAACATTTATCAAGTCGTCACTATCGCAAATCTCGCGCCTTCCAAGTCCCATGGCGCGAAGTAGTTTTGTGACGACAATTAAAGGTTGTCACTGAAAACTCAGTTGCTTTGAGTCAATTGTGACAACCTTCAAAGTCGTGACTAAACAACCTCATTTTGTGACGACTTTTTGTCGTCACAAAGAAATGTTGTCATTAATGATCTTTTTTCTTGTAGTGAAAAGTTCGGAAAAATTCGGCCAACTAGGTTAAGTTTGGATACTGGAATTAATTTACCGGGTGTTAAGAGATAATTAGAGGGTGCTATTTGGATTGGTGTGAGAGGAAACAAAAAGATAGAGATGCATTAATGATGGTGACAAGTGTCACCATAGGATTGATTCTTAAGTTTGAACACTATTCACCCTTTTACCTTTTGGTTAAAATAACTTAAAATTGGACTAAAAATCACTCCAAAATTCCCTCCTTGAAGCCGGCCCTCTTGACAAGAAGAAAGAAAGAAACTCTCCAAGTTCTTGATTCCATCTTGCTCCAAATCATCAAAACAACCACTTAATCTTACTTTTGTTCCATAAAACCTCTTCACTTAGTGTTTGTAAGGTGTTTGGTGAAGTTGTTTGGAAAGCTAAGGTGGTTAATTGGTCTCTCTCTTGTTTTACCAAGGTGAGTGGTGACGGACTCCTTTCCTCCCTCTAAATAATGTTTAATTCATGCTTGGTTATAGTATGAGATGCAAGTTTATGGATTAATCTTGATTTTTGGTTGAATTGGTGAAGTTTTATAATTATTGGTGGTTTTTCTGATTTAATATGAATATGATTATGTGGGCATGTATGATGGTTGGAATTGGTATGTAATGAAGCTAGGAGGTGGGAAAAGTGGTTAATTGCAAGCAATTTCTGTTTTGGAAGAAAATTGAAAAACTAGGGTTTCAAAGTTATACATTCTGCCCGGTTTTGTAGCTCATGGTTAGAAGCCGAATTTGTGAAGCCCCCGCTTCTCCCAAGGGCGAACCCTAGGGTATCGGCGGGACGCCTGCCTAGCTCACGCCAGGACTCGAAACACAAAACTAATAAAACTATATTAAACCAAAAGAGAACTGTTTATAATATATACAACCACCAAAAGTTCTATTTACATCTTCAAAAGTATCGAGTCAAACCACTCTAATATACTATAACCACAACCAACAGAAGATAGACCCTAAGGAGGGTCCTAATACAAACCACCAAAACAAAAACAAACATACTATATGTCCAACTATTACAATCAAACCTAACTAGACTAGTGTACGTGCCAAAAGTCCCCGCGTCTGCCCCTGCTAAGGAAAACAAAAGAAAAGGGGTAAGCTATTTGCTTAGTAAGTAAACAGGGGCGAAAGCGTCAATTTCACGTAACAACAGTTACACAGTAAGAGTAAAACAAAAGCAGAAAAGTAACATCACATAATAAGGATACAGGTGGCTCCAAAGCCAATTCATGTGCCATGTATGATCTCCTACCGACACTCTTTCGACCACAATTAATGGTCCGTAGAACTTCACTTGTACTCCCACCATACAACTTATCACCCTCTCTGGCCAGACACCTCACAAACTTGCTCGAGCGAACGAAATTGAGCTTGGTTCACAAGCTTAGGTCACAAACTTGATCCACATAATCGGTGAACCGGATTCACAAACTTGGTGACCTCAAACCAGGTTGGACTGACTTCGACCAAGCCCTAACCGGCTCGAATAGTCCATCTAGGTCATGAGATCGGGCCCCAAACTCACAAACTTCACAAAATTTATTCAAAAGTCACCCTGAGCCACAAGCTCAAGGGGTTTAGTTCCAAAATGATTCATATACATATGTCATGTACAAATATGTGCGCAAACTAGGGTTTAGGTCGAGTGCGATAAAGTACACCCTCGCCTAGGCACCCTTTTCATACATATCGAAACACATAAGCAACTAACACGTAAGAGAGGCCTGAATACTTACACAACGAACAAAAGAGCAAAAATTTGAAATTTGTGCCGCGAAGAGTAGCTAGTAGGCCCCACCGGCTCCACCTAGCTCACCACCATCTGAAATAGAAGATTGCATCACATAATATCATAAACGGCTACTAACATACTAAAAACAAGCAATACAGTAAAATCAGAACATACGAGTGCAGAAACGGCATACGGAAATCGGAAATGACGGCCTAGCCGTTTTGCCGTAAAAACTGTTTTGAACACAATCAAGGCTACGAGTGTCGGATCAAGATACATTAGGTACCGTTACAAAGCTAAGAGAAAGGGTTAGAATTTTCATGAAGACACCTCAATCCGGATCTAAATGGAAATAGGTCGAAAGTACAGAAAACCGTTCCAGGAATTCGCACTCTAGAGTAACGGATAGGGTATGTTTCCTGGACCGTAACTCCCAGCTCACAAATCCAAATCAGGAAATTCCAAAGGCATTAGAAAGCTGAGACATAAGGCTAAAACTTTGATGTTTTGGCCAAGACCTGAATCCTCTCAGAACAGAACGAAATTTGAGTGTCAAAGTACCCGTCAGAACTGTCCAGATACAAGGCAATTCTGACGATCGATCTTGTGTTGGTCATAACAGGAGCTACGGAACTCGGATTTTGACGTACTTTATACCGTTTCGAAGTTAAAACCAAGATCTACATTTCTTATGAAGGAGTCAACACCCAGATTGTGACGACCCCACCTCCCCCTAAGGCGAACCAAAGGGTTCGGCGGACCGCCTGCCCAACTCTCGCCAGGACTCAGTCGATCACTTCCATCCTCGAGCAAAACCAGATCAAGCCCATATGACAAACATAGCAATGATCCAAAAACTTAAACGAAACTTATATACATTACGAACTTAAAAGGAAGTACAACTGTCGAATATACAAAAGTTGTCAAATTCAACATACAACCAGCCCGTGCGAAACACTAGGGCGAGAACCCTTACAAAAAACATCAAAATCTAGACCAGCTAGTCTATACCGAGCTCTCGTCCTTGCTCGCCTTCCCCTGCTAAGGAAAACAAAACTAAAGGGATGAGCTAAAAGCTCAGTGAGGTTCCGAACATGTAATTAAACAACAAAGCCAATACATTAACCATCAATAATCAATATGTAACAGCCCCACCTTCCCCTAAGGCGAACCAAAGGAGTTAGCGGACTGCCTGCCCAGCTCTCGCCAGGACTAACGGTACAGTTTACGTCGTTCTATTACGTTCCGAAACATACCAAAGCGCGCAAACAAGTCAAAATCAATAAATAAAAAAAAATGAAAATCGAAGCCGGAATGAATAGTGCAGGACACGTCGGAATCTGGCCGGATTTTCGGCCGGATACAAGGCCGAGAGCAACTCAATTTTTTTTCAAAAACCCACTCAATCCGGCCGGCAATCCGGCCAACATTCTGGCCGGATACCGGCCAGAGAGCAACTGGCCGGATTTCTTTTTTTTTTTTCCAAGCAATCCGGCCTTCAATCCGGCCAGTTTCTGGCCGGATTCCTGGCCGGATTCGGCACTGTTCATCTTCGCCAAATTTTTTTCTTTTCCGTTTGAAAGTCGTGTCACTCCGAAATCCAACCAAACATCATCCAAACATAAATATACATTGAATTTCAACATTTACAACCATAGTGGCAGGCCAAAACCATTCATTAAGGAAGTACATATTCGGTTTGCTTATCAAAAGGAAATGAACCCGTTACACATTAGGGTTTCATTTCAAGAGCTATACAAAAGACATTTACATGCTCAACTTGGCAATTAACTATCCAATCCATTCCTAAAAGTAATTATATCCCTGTAAGGAAAACAAATAACACGGAATGAGCTAAAGCCCAGTGAGCAACTACCACAATAACAGTTAAGATCACATAAGCATAACCATTCAATTCAAGTATGCAATTTCGAAGTAAAGCAAATCAGTGAAAGGATACGGTCGGCTCTCAAGAGCCCATTTCCACGCTTGCAATCTTGATCCAACCTCATTGACCCTCCGTCAATGTTAAGAGTACCAAACCGTAGACCTCACTTTACTTCCATTCCTTCCACCCAACATACCCCAACCGGGCCCGCACTCCAATTCAGTAGCTTTTGGTAATACTCGAGTATACCGGAACCAAGAGTCTCATTACTACAAGGTTCCCCAGTACAGTCCCCGTGGCATGACAATTTTCACGACCAAGCCCTCGCCGGCTCGATCCAATTGACTACCGAACGGGGTTGAGCTCAGTAATACAGTAAAGCCGTTGGATACTCGTCCAAACGACACCAAATCAGTTTCCATGCATGGAATTCAGTATCTCATATAACAATTGCAGTATTTCAGTAAAACAGTAAATAGCCATGAAGGAAATTACAAGGGGTGAGGGCGGTCAAGTACACCCTCACCTCAATCACTTCCAATAACCAATTAAGCCTTCAAGGCATCAAATACACATGGAACAAAGCCACATTATAACAAGTAAGTGAGTAGTATACTCACTAAGCAATTAAGTGCTATGTCATGCACTTCCGTCAGGGGAATGTCGTGAACCACCGTCACGCCCTAGAACACATAAGCAAGTACAATGAGACTCAATAACGAGTCATAAAGCAATGCCAATCACAACCCCAATAGGGTTTCATAAGCATATACAAGCATTATAGCAAACCAGAAATTCAAACAATGGCTTTAGCCTTGGCCCTGAAAATAAAACTGTTTTGTCCTTACTTTGCGGTAATGGCGTCAATTTCACCACGATTATCGGATGGGGGTGTGAGACCCACCGTTTCGAAGCTATGAAACAGGGCTACAACAATGTAGAAGGTAACTCAATCCAGTTCCTAGCTTAACTAGGTAAAAAATGCCAAATACTAAACCAGAATGACCAAAACAGGTTTGCAAATCACACAAAACTGTAATTACTATAATTCAGTCTATATAGGTCCAAATGCCGAAATTCCAAAGGCATATGGTAGCTAAGACATCCAGCTACATTTCATCAGAAGACACCAACACCTAAATCCAAAGCAATTCCAGTCAAAATGGCCAATTACAAGTGCAGTTTTCGCATTCTGATCAACCCAGAACAGCAACAGTAAAATCGGCATATCTCACTCTACACTAATCCAAATGACCTGAAATTTTGCAGGCACTTCAAACTCATCAATACCTACAAATTTCATGTTTTGAGTAAAGTCCAATTCGGCCTCTAACCCTATGATCCAAAACCGGACAGAATTAGGGGTTTATGAACCCTAACTTTCCATTTTCCATCCAAATCCAAAATTGATTGCATTTATCAACAATTCACACCTACTAGAGTCATTTTAAACCATTACCATTCATCATACAAGGCCACAACATCCCATTCATATTAAACCAGAAAATTCATCATAAAATGGAAAACTTCACCAAATCACTTCAAATCAAGAAATAAATCATATATTCCATCACTCAAGCCACTTCTAAGCATAACATAAATATCATTAGGTGTAGTAGGGTGTTCTAGCATCACTTATCAAGTAACAAGAGAGATAGGGATTGTGGACACCTTAGCTCTTCAAAACAACTTCACTAGACCACTCACTATCACTAAAAGGAAAGATTTTATGGAGTAGAAATGGATGTAAGCAAATGTTTTTGGGTTATTTACACCAAGTAGTAGCTAGAACTTGAAGAGTTTCTTCTTTCTTCTTGCTAGAGAGGGCCGGCCATAAGGAGGAGAAGAAATGGTGATTTTTGAGCAATTTTGAGATATTTAATCCTTTGGTCAAAAAAGTCAAGAAAGTGAATAGTAATTCTTAAAGTCCAACCAATGAGAATGTGACACTTGTCACCTCATTAAATGCATTCCTATCCTTTCTTTCTTCTCTCACATCAATCATTTCACACACTCTACTTATCTATTAACACCCGATAAATTTTACACAGTATCCGGAATTTAACCTAATTGGCCGAATTTTTCCGAACTTTTCACACTAGTGGGTCCCACGTCCAATATACATTCTTAATTTTCTAAAACTCACCAATGCTAGAAAAAATCAACTAAAAACTATAATTACGCATAAAATCTACCAGAAAAATATTTCTAAACCAGAAAATGCAAAATTTATGCAATTAAGGGAACTAAAACCCTAGGAAAAATAATTAGGGTTTAACGGGTTCTTACACTCTCTCCCCCTTAAAAGAATTTCGTCCTCGAAATTCCTTATCATTGACTACTCCGGGATTAAATTGAGCTTTATACTTTGCTAACAAATCTGTGCCCCTTCACTGGCCAGGTTCAGTAAATTCTTACCTTCCACGTCCTCTAATGGGTTAAAGCCTTGATGTTGTTCTAAGGAGTACACCCGAGAGGACACTTTCGATCCATCCTTGTCTCCCTTCGACTGGTCAGGGTGGGTCGTGGTTGGTGGCAGAGTCCCTTGCCGCTCGCGCAGGCGAGCTGGACAGTTAGCAATTTGATGGTCAGCACTCCCACAGAGCAAGCATTTTCCTCCTTTCCTCCAGCAGTTATCCTCTGAGTGGTTTAATTTTCCGCAATACCCGTAGAGTCCGCGTACTGTAGAAGCCGAGCCTCCTCTTGACGGCCTCTCCGGTGACACTCCCGGCATCCTTACTCCTCCCGTTCCTCGTCCAAACTTGGGAGGGGTACTTTCATCCCCCTGCCCCGAACTACTTCCAGGAAATCTGCGTTTCTTAGCCTGGAAGTTTCGGACCTGCATTCGTGCACTTTCAACTCGTTGGGATTTTTCCATTGCCTCGCTAAACGTAGTGATTTGAGCCGCCGCGAGGTCTTTCTGGATCTCAATGTTCAAACCCTGAATGAAGCGCCTAACCCGTCGTTGCTCAGTCATGATTAGTTCAGGCGCAAACTTGGACAGGCGGGTAAATTGACTCTCATATTCCGCCACAGTCTAAGCCCCTCGCCGGAGCCGGATAAACTCATCCTCCTTCCTCTCCTGGACTAGAGGAGGGAAAAACTTGGCATTAAATTCTCGGATGAAGTTCACCCAAGTCCTAGGCGTCTGCTCCTGCTCCCATTTCTGTCTAATTACGTTCCACCAGGAACGGGCTGCTCCCTCAAGTTGAAACACGGCAAAAGTCACCTGCCGTTCGTCTGGGTAGTGTAGAGCGGCAAATATATCTACCATCTTCTCAAGCCATTTCTCAGCAACGTCAGGGTCGGGTCCCCCAACAAACTTTGGCGGGGAAAACTTTTGAAAACGTTCGAGAGCTCTATCCTCGCTCTCGATATGGTTACCGGGGTTTCCGGGATTAGGGTTTGGGTTCTGGCCCTGTTGTTGCACTACTTGTGCTAGTAAATTGGTCATTTGCTGCATAGCAGCAGCTATTTGAACAGTGGGGTCGGCTTGTGGTTCAGGATTGGGCCCAGTAGAGGTTTTCCCCGTACCCCTAATCGGTGTGGGTTGTCTACCCCTGCGTCCACGGCCTCGACCACTTCGGGTGCCTTCCATCAATCTAAGTCAATCTAGGTCATCAAATAAATACACTGTTAAAGGGCACCTAACCCTTCCTTCCGTAGCACCAGACAGGAACAATGAAACAAGAATAAGCAACTCAAACATTTACTGCGAAGAGCATTTAAACACATAACACGTATACATAGATCACATAACCAGGTTAAGCAATCATACGGAACGGTCAGTCAAGTACATATGAAGTCATTGCATGACACAATAGGGTCCTCAAAAGTACTTTGAACAACTAGGTCACAAGTGCAAAAGAACTCACGAAAAGCTTTTTCCCTTCTAGGGCTTCGTCCATATATTTATATCTTAATCAAGGTCGATCACGCTTAACCACACCCAAACAAACCACACGAAGTTCCATAGAATCACCTTTCTAGTTCACCAAATCCTTTCTAACCTAGGCCTTCATATCTTTCGTATCCGGGCGCAAGAATCTCGTTTAAGATAATTCACATCTCGAGCCGGCCGGTCCCAAGAGTAAACCATCCTTGTTAAAGATTCCTACCCGACATACATACCTAGCTTCCTCGAGTCCCATAATAATGATTCATACACTTATCACATGCCCGGTTCATAACTTACGCTCAAACGAGCACTTAGACATATTCATGAAATTAGGACCATAACACCACTTGGCCCAGTTTCACTCCGCGCAGAGACCACGCGACGTGGCTCTGATACCACTTGTAACAGCCCCACCTTCCCCTAAGGCGAACCAAAGGGGTTAGCGGACTGCCTGCCCAGCTCTCGCCAGGACTAACGGTACAGTTTACGTCGTTCTATTACGTTCCGAAACATTCCAAAGCGCGCAAACAAGTCAAAATCACTAAATAAAAAAAAATGAAAATCGAAGCCGGAATGAATAGTGCAGGACACGTCAGAATCCGGCCGGAATCTGGCCGGATTTTCGGCCGGATACAAGGCCGAGAGCAACTCAATTTTTTTTCAAAAACCCACTCAATCCGGCCGGCAATCCGGCCAAGATTCTGGCCGGATTGTCTGGCCGGATACCGGCCAGAGAGCAACTGGCCGGATTTCTTTTTTTTTTTTCCAAGCAATCCGGCCTTCAATCCGGCCGGTTTCTGGCCGGATTCCTGGCCGGATTCGGCACTGTTCATCTTCGCCAAATATTTTTCTTTTCCGTTTGAAAGTCGTGTCACTCCGAAATCCAACCAAACATCATCCAAACATAAATATACATTGAATTTCAACATTTACAACCATAGTGGCAGGCCAAAACCATTCATTAAGGAAGTACATATTCGGTTTGCCTATCAAAAGGAAATGAACCCGTTACACATTAGGGTTTCATTTCAAGAGCTATACAAAAGACATTTACATGCTCAACTTGGCAATTAACTATCCAATCCATTCCCAAAAGTAATTATATCCCTGTAAGGAAAACAAATAACACGGAATGAGCTAAAGCCCAGTGAGCAACTACCACAATAACAGTTAAGATCACATAAGCATAACCATTCAATTCAAGTATGCAATTTCGAAGTAAAGCAAATCAGTGAAAGGATACGGTCGGCTCTCAAGAGCCCATTTCCACGCTTGCAATCTTGATCCAACCTCATTGACCCTCCGTCAATGTTAAGAGTACCAAACCGTAGACCTCACTTTACTTCCATTCCTTCCACCCAACATACCCCAACTGGGCCCGCACTCCAATTCAGTAGCTTTTGGTAATACTCGAGTATACCGGAACCAAGAGACTCATTACTACAAGGTTCCCCAGTACAGTCCCCGTGGCATGACAATTTTCACGACCAAGCCCTCGCCGGCTCGATCCAATTGACTACCGAACGGGGTTGAGCTCAGTAATACAGTAAAGCCGTTGGATACTCGTCCAAACGACACCAAATCAGTTTTCATGCATGGAATTCAGTATCTCATATAACAATTGCAGTATTTCAGTAAAACAGTAAATAGCCATGAAGGAAATTACAAGGGGTGAGGGCGGTCAAGTACACCCTCACCTCAATCACTTCCAATAACCAATTAAGCCTTCAAGGCATCAAATACACATGGAACAAAGCCACATTATAACAAGTAAGTGAGTAGTATACTCACTAAGCAATTAAGTGCTATGTCATGCACTTCCGTCAGGGGAATGTCGTGAACCACCGTCACGCCCTAGAACACATAAGCAAGTACAATGAGACTCAATAACGAGTCATAAAGCAATGCCAATCACAACCCCAATAGGGTTTCATAATCATATACAAGCATTACAGCAAACCAGAAATTCAAACAATGGCTTTAGCCTTGGCCCTGAAAATAAAACTGTTTTGTCCTTACTTTGCGGTAATGGCGTCAATTTCACCACGATTATCGGATGGGGGTGTGAGACCCACCGTTTCGAAGCTATGAAACAGGGATACAATAATGTAGAAGGTAACTCAATCCAGTTCCTAGCTTAACTAGGTAAAAAATGCCAAATACTAAACCAGAATGACCAAAACAGGTTTGCAAATCACACAAAACTGTAATTACTATAACTCAGTCTATATAGGTCCAAATGCCGAAATTCCAAAGGCATATGGTAGCTAAGACATCCAGCTACATTTCATCAGAAGACACCAACACCTAAATCCAAAGTAATTCCAGTCAAAATGGCCAATTACAAGTGCAGTTTTCGCATTCTGATCAACCCAGAACAGCAACAGTAAAATCGGCATATCTCACTCTACACTAATCCAAATGACCTGAAATTTTGCAGGCACTTCAAACTCATCAATACCTACAAATTTTATGTTTTGAGCAAAGTTCAATTCGGCCTCTAACCCTATGATCCAAAACCGGACAGAATTAGGGGTTTATGAACCCTAACTTTCCATTTTCCATCCAAATCCAAAATTGATTGCATTTATCAACAATTCACACCTACTAGAGTCATTTTAAACCATTACCATTCATCATACAAGGCCACAACATCCCATTCATATTAAACCAGAAAATTCATCATAAAATGGAAAACTTCACCAAATCACTTCAAATCAAGAAATAAATCACATATTCCATCACTCAAGCCACTTCTAAGCATAACATAAACATCATTAGGTGTAGTAGGGTGTTCTAGCATCACTTACCAAGTAACAAGAGAGATAGGGATTGTGGACACCTTAGCTCTTCAAAACAACTTCACTAGACCACTCACTGTCACTAAAAGGAAAGATTTTATGGAGTAGAAATGGATGTAAGCAAATGTTTTTGGGTTATTTGCACCAAGTAGTAGCTAGAACTTGAAGAGTTTCTTCTTTCTTCTTGCTAGAGAGGGCCGGCCATAAGGAGGAGAAGAAATGGTGATTTTTGAGCAATTTTGAGATATTTAATCCTTTGGTCAAAAAAGTCAAGAAAGTGAATAGTAATTCTTAAAGTCCAACCAATGAGAATGTGACACTTGTCACCTCATTAAATGCATTCCTATCCTTTCTTTCTTCTCTCACATCAATCATTTCACACACTCTACTTATCTATTAACACCCGATAAATTTTACACAGTATCCGGAATTTAACCTAATTGGCCGAATTTTTTCGAACTTTTCGCACTAGTGGGTCCCACGTCCAATATACATTCTTAATTTTCTAAAACTCACCAATGCTAGAAAAAATCAACTAAAAACTATAATTACGCATAAAATCTACCAGAAAAATATTTCTAAACCAGAAAATGCAAAATTTATGCAATTAAGGGAACTAAAACCGTAGGAAAAATAATTAGGGTTTTACGGGTTCTTACACAATAATCAATAATCCAAGAAACATTTAGCATGGAAAGCAATAAGAACACATACATTAAAAGGATACGGGCTCACATGGAGCCAAACATTCGCTCGCTCGCGCGTTCTCCTGTCACTTTCCCTTATTCCTCCAATTGCTTGGAAAATTTCATTTTTTTTGAAATAAAACCCTCATTCTTTTGTTTATTTCATTCACCCCTCCTGAAAATTGGCCAGACTCCACCAACCTACAAGGTAATACTCGAGTATACCGACATTCACACCCAGGGTCACCATATCGCCCGACCGAGTCCGCTTCTGGCTCGAGTCGATCGGTAACGAAGGGCAGGGCCCAGTTCAGCCATAAGGCTTACATCATGCGCAGCTAATATTTCAATCATTAAATCCTTGAAATTTCACATTTATTTAGGTCGAGTGCGATAAAGTACACACTCGCCTAGAAAACTCGCTTCGAAAATTATTGAAAGCACTTAACACATAATCAAACAGTAATACAAGTCATGAAGTCAAGAAAATATAGCAGACAAGAAACACTCACCTATTTACGCAAAACAACGTGCAAATATCCCTTCGGATATTACTCGCAGTCACCGACAAAACCTAAATTAACAAGAGAAATATTATAGTTCATCTAATCACAACAAATAAATCGAAGAAAATCTAACTAATTACGAGTAAAACGTATAAACAAGACTTTAAAATGAAAAGAAAGTATTTGGACCTGGGGTCGGAAATAGCTAGGGTTAATAAACCAAATGCGAAACTAAATCCAAAAAGGTTATCAAATTTCCGATGGAAAACACTTGACTAAAATAAATCATAATCCAACTCGATAGACTAAGAAACATTATTTTCGAAATCATTTATGTAGTTCAAAATCAATATACATTCAAGTAAGTATTAAGGCCTACATGTCTAGATTGAGAAAACCTTAGGTCATACCTCTATATTTTGGTATGAAATAGTAAATAAACATTTGAAGGTTCAAATGGAAAAGGTATCAAGTGTTAAGATGGAAAACGGTCATAGTATTTGCCACACGAAAAATATACAAGTTCAAATCGACACTTAGCCCTCGAGCCAAAATTTGGGCAGCACGCCCTTTGTATTTACCTATTTTCCAACCATTTATGGCTTCATTATTTTCCTCATTCAAACCCAAAGGTACCTACACAACAATTTAAATTCAATAGCCGTTCAGTAAGCTCCAAGTAGTACAAGTATAATTCAAGCTAAGGAAAAACAAATCCGGAAATGGGATTAGCTTTAACCTCGGAAAAAAAAACAGGTTTTGACATCATTTTGCGGTTTTACCACCAAAGGCACTACGATTATCGGATGAAGGTACAAGATACACTGTTTCGAAGCTAAGAGATAAGGTTACAATGTTCCAGAAGGCAACTCAGTCCAGTTTCAAGTGTAGCAAGGTCAAAAATGCAAGATACTACACCAGAACCGGAAAAACAGATTCACAAACCGCATTCTGGTCCAAACATCATAAAATAGGCTACCCAAGTCCAAATCCAGTAATTCCAAAGTCATCTGAAAGCTAAGAAACAGGGCTACCATTCATCAGAAGATCTCAACAACCAATTCTGAAGCATTCCCAAGCAAATTAATCAATTACAGCCGCAACTATCAAATTCGAGTAAAACCAGGACAGCAAGGGTAATTCTATCTTTTCACATGCTACGATACTCTGATTGACCTGAAATTTTGTAGGAATCTCTAAAATATCATTCCCTACAACTTTTATGTTTTAACCCAAGGTCAATTCGGCCTCTAACATGGTGCAATAAAACCGGACAGAATGTAAAATCAAGAACCCTAACTTTCCAATTTTTCTTCCAAAACAGAAATTACTTTCAATTTACCACTTTTCCTACCTCCTAGAGTCCTTAAACATCATTTCCAATCATCATAGATATCCACACAATCATGTTCATATTAAAACAGAAAAATCACCAATAATTAGAAAACTTCACCAATTCAACCAAAACTCAAAATATAATCCATAAAATTGCATCTTATACCACCACTAATCATGAATTAAGCATTATTAGAGGGAGGAAAGTGGTTCTTCACAACTCACCTTTGTAACCTCAAGAAACAGGATAGGTAGGGCTTGTTCTTCCCAAATGGCTCCACCAAACACCTCAAACTAGCCTAGCAACTCACTTTTGTGGAGAATTTTGGAATTTAAACGGTTGAATCACAAGATTGAGTAAGAAATGAGGTAGAAGAAGAAGTTTTCTCTCTTGGTTTCTTCTCTCTAATTGCCGGCCAAAGCAAGCAATAAAATGGAGAAATTTTGGTCAATTTTGAGTTTTAGTAAAGTTAGTGAATAGTGGTCAAAATCCAAGAACCAACCATGTCGCGACACCTAGCACCTTTTGAGTTAAAACATATCCTTTTGTCTCTCCAAGATTAATCCAACTAAGTAACCTCTAACTATCTCTTAACACCTGATAAAATAAATCCGGTATCCAAAACTTAACCTAATTAGCCAAATTTTTTCGAACTTTTCGCACTAGCGGGTCCCACGTCCAATATACGCTCTTAATTTCTCAAAACCTAACCGATACTAGAAAAATTATCTAACAACTATATTTACTCATAAAAAAATTATTTTCACAATTCCAAATAAATAAAATGTGGAAAAGCATGCAATTAAAAGAAAAATAAAATCTAGTATTTAAGAAAATTACGGGCTCTCACACAGATCGTACGGTATCAAAACCGAAAAAGTCACGGGCAGAAGCTAAACTAAAAACGCACAGAATCTGATGTTCAAAGCAGGCTTGAGTATTTCATCTATAACTCAGGATACGCTAATCCGATTGACCTGAAATTTTACAGGAATATTCAGGACTTAAGGTACTACAATGTTGAAGAAGGCAACTTTGTCCAGTTTTGAGTGTAACAAGGTCAAAAATGCAAGATACTATACCAAAACCGGAAAAACAGATTCACAAAACGCATTCTGCTGTAAACAGTATAACTCAGCCTACTTAAGTTCAAATCCAGAAATTCCAAAGCCATCCGAAAGTTTAGAAATAGGGCTACAAATCATCAGAAGACCTTAACAACCAATTCCGAAGCAATACCAGCCAAAACAACCAATTACAGGCGAAATTCTTACATTCAGGTAAAACCAGGACAGCAAGGGGTAATTTCGACTTTTCTCATTCTACGCTACTCCGATTGACCTGAAATTTTGTTGGTACCTCTAAAATATCATTCCCTACAACTTTTATGTTTTAAGACAAGGCCAATTTGGCCTCTAACTAGGAGCTATAAAATGGGGCAGAATGTTCTTCACAAAAACCCTAACTTGTGTACTTTTCTTCCAAACAGAAATTGGTTGTAATTAATCACTTTTTCCACCTCCTAGAGTCATTACATACCATTTCCAATCATCATAGATAGCCACACAATCATGTTCATATTAAAACAGAAAAATCACCAATAAATAGAAAACTTCACTACATCAACCACAAATCAAGATGTAATCCATAATATTGCACCTTATACTACCACTAATCACAAATTAAGTATCATTAGAGGAAGGGAAGTGGTTCTTCACAACTCACCTTAGAAACAAGAGAGAGGGAGCAATAGGTCCTCTTATCTTTCCAAATAACTCCACACAACACTTCACTATCACTCCCTTAAGTGGTTTTATGGAGCACAAACAAGATTGGAAGGTTGAGTGAGTTGATTGAAGCAAGATTGAAGCAAACTTGGAGAGTTTTCTTTCTTCCTTTCTTGAGAGAGAGGGCCGGCCAAGTCTTAGAGAAAAATGGGGAATTTTTAGTGATTTTTATGATTTATTTGGTCAATGGTAAGACAATGAATAGTGGTCTTAAAGTTCCTCCAACCATTTGGTGACACTTGTCATCATATTTAATGCTTGCCTCACTTTTTTTTTGTCTCTCTTACACCTATCCACTTGGTACCTTTAAATATCTCATAACACCCGGTAAATTAAATCCAGTATCCAAAACTTAACCTAACTGGCCGAATTTTTCCGAACTTACCGCACTAGTGGGTCCCACGTCCGATATACGTTCTTAATTTCTCAAAAACTAACCGATACTAGAAAAATCATCTAAAACCTATATTTACTCATAAAAATTAACTGGGAAATTTTTCTAATAAAGAAAATGTGGAAAAAGACGGGCGATAAATAAAACTCCACTTAAGCTTTCTAATATTGTAACACTAGAGGTTTGCTAATCCAGAGTTTACTAACCATTTTCAAACTTGTTAAACCTCTGTAAACTATAACGAATCCTATTATTTTCTTGTGCTAAAACACACACTAGAATACCGCATAAACTAGGGTTTGATCATAAGCAAAGTTAGGGTTTTCAATCTTAGCCGAGCTTAGGGTTTCTCCTTAGCCCTAAAACCTTAATTTCACCACACCGAATAATAAATGACCCTAATATCAACTTATGAACTGACTGGGCCCTCGCAGAATTGGCTTTGGGTTAAAACATGAAAGTTGTAGGGAATAACATTTTAGGGGTTCCTACAAAATTTCAGGTCAATCGGAGTAGCGTAGCTTGGGAAACGTCGAAATTACCCTTGCTGTCCTGGTTTTACCCGAATTTGAGAATTGCGTCTGTAATTGGTTATTTTGGTTAGGAATGCTTTAGAATTGGTTGTTGAGGTCTTCTGATGAAATGTAGCCCTGTTTCTAAGCTTTCGGATGGCTTTAGAATTACTGGATTTGGACTTAGGTAGCTTGTTTTATGATATTTACACCAGAATGCGTTTTGTGAATCTATTTTTCCGGTTCTGGTGTAGTATCTTGCATTTTTGACCTTGTTACACTCGAAACTGGACAGAGTTGCCTTCTGGAACATTATAGCCCTATCTCTTAGCTTCGAAATGGTGGGTCTTACACTTTCATCTGATAATCGTAGTGCCTTTGGTGCCATTACCGCAAAATGAAGTCAAAAACTGTTTTTTCAGGGCTAAAGCTAATTCCATTTCCGGATTTTTCTGGTTTCCTCTAATGCTTGTATATGCTTATGAAACCCTATTGCGGTCGTATTTGGCATTGGTTTATGACTCGTTATCGAGTCTCATTGTACTTTTTTGCATGTTTTAGGGCGTGACGGTGGTTCACAACGTTCTTTTGACGGAAGTGCATGAAACACCATTTGCAAGCTTGGTGAGTGTACTACTCGCTTGTGTGTTACTATATGGATTTGATACTTGAACTTGATGCGTTGAATGTTAAATGATTGAAGTGAGAGCGTACTTTATCACTCTCCCTTATTGCTTATCATGTTATTGGAATGTTACATAAAATGTTACATGAAATGAAAGTACTTGACTTGGTGTCGTTTGGACGAGTATCCAACGACCATGATTGTTACCATTGAGCTCAACCCCATTGGTAGTTGATTGAATCGAGTCGGCAAGGGCTTGGTCGTGCCAATTAATGAACCTTGGGGACTGTTATGGAATCTTGTAGTATGAGAGACTCTCGATTCCGGTACACTCGAGTAATACCACAGTGCAAGTGTTTGGAGTTCGGGCCCGATAGGGGAATGTTAGGTGGAAGGAATGGAAGTAAAGTGAAGTCTACGGTTGGTTACTTTTAAACATTGACGGAGAGTCAATGAGATCCGATCAAGAATGCAAACGAGGAAAAGGGCTATTGAGAGCCGCCCGTATCCTTTTATCATCATTATTGATGTGTGTCTTTATTTACTTTTGATGAATTGGACTGAAAAGCTTGATGCATCTATAAACTTGGTTGCTTGAGTAGTATTATCACTGGGCGATTAGCTCACCCTATTTCCTTTTGTTTTCCTTACAGGAAAATAAATACTTTTGGACTGCAACTGATAGTTGGTTGCCGAATTGAGCTAGTTGGACATATCTTTTGTATACCTCATTTATTGAAACCCTAAATGTACTTTTGGGTCCGTTTCTCTTTTGTTTTGGCAAACCATACATGTATCCACTTTTGAATACTTTTGTATGCCGCTTTGGATTGTAAATACTAAAGTTCACGATGTGAATGTTGGCTTGATATTTGGTTGGGTTCTGAAGGGTCGGTTACTACTCATGGCCGACTCCGGATTTCTTTTTTTTATTTTTTTTTATTTTGACATTTTGGCTTGTTTACGGGCGTTTGTAAGTTCCGGAACGTAATAGATCGCTCTAAACTATACCGTTAGTCCTGGTGAGAGTTGGGCAGACAATCCGCTAACCCCTTTGGTTCGCCTTAGGGGAAGGTGGGGCTGTCACAAAAATTTTCTAAACTAAGTTTTCCCCCTTGATTGTATATTGGTGTATTCTCACACTTGAATTTGTCTATGCTTTATACGGAAAAATATATGTATAATAGATGAATAGAAAATAATAAATCTTGAGTTTTCGGAAGAATGGCAAACTTGTATTTTATAATGTAAATCTTGACCTTGATAAGACTTTTGGTTACTTTAAATACTCTTCTTATGTTTTAAAATTCTTGGTCTTTAAGAAGAGTGAGCCTATCTTTAGGTGTACAGACTGAGGGAATTTTGAGATATAGAGTAACCGCATTCAAGAGCACGAAGTTAGTGTGAATTGACTTGGTTTCCATTGGACACGTAACTTAGCAAGTTGTACTTATTTCTTGGATTTGAACTTGGAGCTTGAGACTTTAACTATAAAACCCTAAGATTGGTTATTCTTGGAGATGATGACGCTCTGGCGGGTGGCTAGCTTATTAAAGATTTTGAACTTCGAATGGATAACCTTTGGTTTCAGCTTGTGTTATGGTTTGACTGGATCTAATGCCGTAAAGGCATGTGATCTGATTAAAATTTGTGATATTTGCACTAATCTTGAAAGTGGTACGCGTAAAATATGACTTTGATTTTCGTTTAAGAGCATATGTTCTGAGTTGTGAAGTTTCTTAGTTGAATTATTGTACTTGAGTACTCGACACTTTTCCTGAGGAAATGCTCGTGAATTTTGGATGGAACATGGTTTAATATATGATGATATGAATAGAAATTATAAATGAGTTTGAGATAAGTTATACTGGCACAGGTTAGAGTGCAGAAGATTTTGTATTGTACTCAAGACTTAACTGGATGAGGAGGTTGAAATAATGACTTGGACTTGTCCAATAAGTGTTTGGCTCGGGTTTTGATAGATTTCGGTGGTGACTAGAATTGTTGAGAAATTTTTAGTTTTGCATCTTTCTTCTAGTTTTCCTGTTTGGTTAAAGTTGTATCACTTGATTTGTAAGTGTTGGGATTTGAGATGCTTGAACTGCCTGAGACCAACTAGACTAAGTTTACTTGAGATTTGAACCTGTTTAGGCAAGTGTGCTTGTGACAGCCCCATCTCCCCCTAAGGCGAACCAAAGGGTTCGGCGGACCGTCTGCCCAGCTCTCGCCGGGACTCAGTCGTTCACTCACACAAATCAGAAATAGAACCACAAGAAAAACAAAACGAGGATCCAAAACTTAAAACAAAACTTATATACATAGATATCTCAGAAGGAAGTACAACCGTCAAAATATACAGAGGTTCTCAATTCACCGTACAACCAGCCCGTGCCAGGCACTAGAGCGAGAACCATTACAAAAGAAAACCAAGAGCTAGACCCAGCTAGTCTATACAGGCTCTCATCCTTGCTCGCCTTCCCCTGCTAAGGAAAACAAAACTAAAGGAATGAGCTAAAAGCTCAGTGAGGTTCCGAACACGTAGGCAAACAAGAAGTGCATTGCATTCATTACATGTAGCCAATAATTCAAGATACAAATATAAGATAAAGCGATAAACACATTCATTGAAAGGATACGGGCTCACAAGGAGCCATTCATTCATTCGTTCGTTCTTTCATTCTCCTTTCGTTCCCTTATACCTTCAATCATTTGAAAATGCATTTTGTATAAGTAAATCCCTCATTCATTCATGCGTTCATTCATTCATTCACCCCATCCCGGACATTGTCCAGGCTCCACCAACCTCCACCAACCTACAAGGTAATACTCGAGTTTACCAAAACGTTCACCCAGGTCCCTAATCGCCCGACCAAGTCCGCTTCTGGCTCGAGACGACCGGTAACAAGGGGCAGTGGCCAGTTCAGCCATAAAGGCTTACATTCATGCACAACTAACATTTCAATCGTTCAATCATTAGAATTTCACAACCATTTAGGCTGAGTGCGATAAAGTACACACTCACCTCGAAAACTCGTTTTGGCAATCATTGAAAGCATTTAACATGTTATCAATCATTCATACAAGCCATATAATCATGAAACATAACAAACAAGGAACACTCACCTATTTATATGCAAAACAACGTCCAAAATCCTACCAGATATTACCCCCGGTCACCGTGAAAACCTAAGATGCGACAAGAAAGCATATTACAATTCACCTAACAAAACAAGTAAGTGGAAACAAGGAACTCGACTAGTTACGAGTAAGACATATAAAGGTGTGGTATGAAGTAGTAAATAAACATTTGACGGTTCAAATGGAAAAGGTAGCATGTTCTAAGATGGAAAACGGTCATAGTATTTGCCAAACGAAAAATATACAAGTTCAAATAGAAACTTAGTCATTGAGCGAAAATTTGGGCAGCACGCCCTTTTGTATTTACCTATTTTCCAGCCATTAATGGCTTCATTATTTTCCTCAAATCAGTCCCAACATCTCATATAGAATAATCTCATGTCCAAAAGCCGTTCACTAGGCTTAAAGTCATATAAATACAAAAATCAAGCTAAAAACATTTCCGGATAAAAATAGTTTTTGACATCATTTTACGGTTTTGGTACCATTGGTGCTACGATTATCGGATGAAGGTGAAAGTCACACCATTTCGAAGCTAACAGATAGGGTTACAATGTTACAGAAGGTCATTCAGTCCAGTTTCGAGTGTAATCAGGTCAAATATGCAGTATACTACACCAGAACCACAAAAACAGGTTCACAAACCGCATTCTGGTTCAAACATCATAAGTCAGGCTACCTAAGTCCAAATCGGGTGATTTCAAAGCCATCTGAAAGCTAAGATACAAGGCTACAATTCATCAGAAGACATCAACAACCAAAGCAGAAGTACTCCCAGCCAAAATAACCAATTACAGAAGCAATTCTCAAGTTCGGGTAAAACCAGGGCAGCAGGGGTATTTCAGTCTTTTCACAAGCTACGATGCTCCGATTGACCTGAAATTTTGTAGGCTTCTCTAAAATATCATTCCCTACAACTTGTATGTTTTAACCCAAGGACAAATCGGCCTCTAACTATGAGGTACAGTGCCAGGCAGAATTGGGGAAAATGAAACCCTAACTTTTAAATTTTCTTTCCAAAACAGAAATTTTCTGCAATTAACCACCATTCATACTCTAAGGCTTCATTTTAGGTCATTTCCAATCATCATACATGGCCACAACATATGAATCATATGAAAACAGAAAAATCCCAAATAAATATAAAACTTCACCAATTTCAACCAAAATCACAAAATAACACCAAAAATTATCTCCTTAACTCACATAGGTCACTAATTAAGCATTATTGGAAAGACAAGAGTAGTCCCTTAGTCACTCACCTTATAAGACAAGAAAGGAAGCAATTCAACACCTTAGCCTTCCAAACAACTTCACCAATCACCTTACAAGCACTAAACTAAGAGGTTTTATGGAAGGAATTCAAGATTAAATGGTTAGTTTGTGAGATTGGGCAAGATTGGAACAAGAAACTTGGAAGCTTTTCTTTCTTTTCTTGGAGGAAGAGGTTCGGCCACAAGCTTGGGAAAAATGGAAGATATTTGGTCAATTTTTGGGTTTATTTAGTAAATGGTAAAAGGATGAATAGTAAGTCAAAAATAGGAATTCATCTCTAAGTGACACATGTCCCTTTCATTAATTGCTTGCCTAACTTTTTGTCTCTCTCACACCTATCCACTTGGCAACCTCTAAATATCTCATAACACCCGGTAAATTAAACCCAGTATCCAAAACTTAACCTAACTGGCCGAATTTTTCCGAACTTTTCGCACTAGCGGGTCCCACGTCCGATATACGCTCTTATTTTCTCGAAAACTAACCGATACTAGAAAATCATCTAAAAAAGAATATTTACTCATAACAATTATCTAGAAATTTTCCTAATAAAGAAAATGCAGAAAATATGCCATTAAATAGAATAAAACCCAGAAAAGGAGAAAATTACGAGGTCTCACAGTGCTCTTACGTACACTTGAAGGACCCGACTTGACTGGATATATGATATTTCATTTACGCATGAGCAAATGACTTGATTCATATATGACTTGTATTTGGACTTGCATTTTGTGACTGCTTAAGAATGTGATTTGCCGGGCATAAGCTAGGCGAGTGAGTTCTTATTTGTACTTGTGCTTCATGAACCTAAAGTAATTGGCTCTGCTTTTGAACTTATTTGTTTGAACTCTGCTTTGACCCTGCTCTTGAACTTACTCGTACTCGTATGGTTGTAAACCGGCTACTACTCTTTTGTAGCGGTTGAACTGAACCTCGCCGGTGAGGCATTGCCTGTTGTGTTTTCAAGCACCACCATTTTTCTGGCGATTGTGTTTTCAAGCACCACCAGGGATGGAAATTTTGAACTGAGATCCTTTGGTGGGGTATAGCCATTGTGCTAACCTGTTGTGTTTTCAAGCACCATCAAGGACAAATTCATGCACTGAGGCTTTTGGTGAAATATAGCTGTTGTGCTGGTTTGTTGTGTTGTCCAGCACCACCGGGGCCAACTTCTTGAACTGAAACTCTTTGGTGAAGCATAGCCGTTGTGCTCGCTTGTTGTGTTGTCCAGCACCACCACGGGTGAATTTTCGATCTGAGGCTTCGCTATATCCTGAACTTCTTCTAAAAATCTGGGACTTTAAGTCCAACGTCAAGCCTTTTGCCTGTTTTATCTAGTTATGCGAGTAACTATCTATTGGATCGTGACTATTTGATAAGCTGGATTGGGATGCTTCTTAGTACTTGATTGTGATAAGTGAGATTAGAGTGATTATTAGTACATTAGTACGTGACTGACTTCCAATGGCTATTTTGATCTGATTAGTGCAAGTTGGAATGTCAAGGATGACATTCTTTTAAGGAGGGGAGTTTGTGATGCCCAGAAGAAGAAGAAAAGGAAAAAATTCTGGTGAACAGTGTTCTTGGTGAATCCGGCTGGAAATCCGGCCAGTTCTTGGCCAGATACCTGGCCAGATTGTCCTGGAGTTTAGAAAATTTTGATTTCGCCTCTGCCTCAAATCCGGCCAGTTCTTGGCCGGATTGCTGACCGGATTGTTGGAACCTTTTGAAAAAAAAATTGTATTTTCGTCTCTAGCTTGAATCCGGCCAGGAATCCGGCAGGATTGTGACGTGGCACAGGCGGCCATCAACTTTGACCGCCTGTTTCCTTCTCTTTTTATACTATTTTGGGCCAAAATATCTTCATTTCTTTCCCTTGGCTAGCCGTGCACCTTGAGAGAAGAGAGAAAAGCTCTTCATTTTCTACTTCAATTTCTACTTGTTTATCTCAATTCATATCTTTTGATGATTACAAAACAATTGGATGTTTCTAACACCTTTTGTAGAGATCCTTTTCAGAAATAAACCAAACAGTTCTGTGGATTTAAAGCAGAAAAAGAAGATCAAAAAAGAATGAAGTCTGCTGAGGATGATGTCGGACGCACAAAAGGAGAATATCGGACGTCCGATATTCTTTGAGTATCTTCGGACGAGTAAAGAACTCAGACTCGGACGTTCGAAGAAGACAAGCCAGGAGTTACTCGATTACTGATCAGGTTCGGACGCTCAACACCTGTGTATCGGACGTCCAACAAACGTTGCTGCTCTTCGGACGCAACACTCTGGACGCATCGGCCGTCCGAAGGAATTGAAGAAGAAAGTCCAAGTATTCATCCTACCCTCGGACGCATGATCGGACGTCCTAAGGGACTCAAGAAAACTTCCAGAACTCATTGATCTCGTTCGGATGCATAAAAACCAAACATCGGACGTCCGACAGCACCAACGGCTAGTTGACTCTTCAGTTGCCTTCTACCCGTTGACAGCATTAATTGAGGAACTCTCTGGTCTCTTATAAAAAGAACAAAGTCAACCACCTCAAAAAAACTTTGTACATCAAGCCTACATCAGATAGTGAGTGATTCGTGTGCTAGAATACTCAAAAAAAGAACATTTGTACTCCTTGCTTGTGCAATCTTCGTGCAGTTTTTCAAGTGTGACATAGCTTCTTCAATAGTGTAGCATAGTGAGGGTTTGCGAGTGTTTGTAAAACTTCCTTGCTTGACCAAATGTGGTTTGGGGCAAGAAGGAATTGATCCCTTCCTTGTACACAAAAGATTGGTTGCAAGTCTGTTCAACTTGAAGTAACTTGGTATATAAAAGTGGTGTTCAAACCTCAGTTGTGTTTGAAGCCTGGTTTGTTTCTTTACTTTCATTTACTGCTTTTCTACATAAACTGTTCTTCTCTCCATCTCACGAATACCTGTGCTCTTGTGTTATCTTGTTCATTGGGAGGTATTTGAGAAAAGAAAGGCTGTCTGTGAAAAAAAGTAGAATATATCTTAGCAGGTTTTTGAATGCCTAATTCACCCCCCTCTTAGGTTGTCTTCGATCCTTACAATTGGTATCAGAGCTTGGTCTCCTAGAGATTAAGCTCAAGCGGCTTGGAGTAAGATTACAACCAGTCATGCTATGTTTGTTGAGGGGCAATCTGTTACTAGGCCTCCCATGTTTACTGGTTCCAATTATGTTAGTTGGAAAGAAAGAATGATTATCTTCTTGCAATCCATTGATATTGAGCTGTGGTTTATTGTGAATGAAGGACCGCATGATTGTAACTTTCTTGATGCAGAAACAGGTTTGTTGCAGCCAAAAACGAGAGCTGAGATGAATGCTCAAGATAGAACCAATCTCACATTGAATGCCAAAGCCATGAATGTTCTTTATAGTGCCTTAGACTCAAATGAGTCAATTAGAGTAAAAGGGTGCAAATCTGCCAAAGAAATGTGGGATAAGCTAAGAGAAATTCATGAGGGCAGTGACAACGTAAGAGAACAGAAAAAGTCCATTCTGGTCACCAAGTATGAATCTTTTAAGATGGAGCCTCATGAGAACATCGACAAAATGTATTATAGATTTAATGATCTGATCAAGGATTTAGAGGTGCTTGAGAAGGAGTACTCTCTAGGTGAAAAGAACAGAAAAATTCTGAATGCTCTATCAAAGGATTGGGAAAGCAAAGTGACTGCCATAGAGGAAGGCAAGGATCTAAATTCCTTATCCATTGAATCTCTGATTAACTCTCTAACCTCTTACGAACTGAAACTTAAATCTAAGTTGCAGGAAGAAGAAGACACAAAAGGAAGGAAGAGTATTGCTCTGAAAGCTTCACAAGATAAAGATGAAACAGCCTCACTGGATGAAAATGACTTGGAAGGTGATGACAGTGATATTGCACTCATCACAAGAGGCTTCAAAAGATTTCTCAATAAGAGAAAATTCAGGAAAGGCGGATCCAGCAATTGTAACGACCCCATTTTCCCCTAAGGCGAACCAGAGGGGCCAACGGGCCGCCTGCCCAGCTCTCGCCAGGACTCAGTCAATCACTACAGTTCCCCAATAAATTACAATATAAGATTCAGATATATACATCAAATTCTCCAAGAATTACATATCACACACACAGCGGAATGTACCCGTACATCCATTCAAGTCCAATCATCCATTACAAACCCTACTACTCAGCTATTACACAAGAGACAATCCAAATTCAAACCGTACAAGGTATAGTCCATCCATTCCAATTCCAAGCAGTCACCCTAGCCCAACAATTACACAAACGAATCCAAATCTAAACTATACAAGTTACAAGCCATCCGGTTATACACATAACGTAATACAAGCGCTTCCTTTGCCTCGATCCCTGTGGGGAGAAGAAAACATTTGGGGGTGAGCTAAAAGCTCAGCGAGTGAACAGTAAAATCAATAATCAAATAAACTTTACAGTAGTGCATGTAAATGATGTCATGAATCAGTGATCAAAGATGCGTATATTGCTCTTTAGAGCCAGTGAAATCCTTGTACTTAAATATCCAACGCTCCCTTAGATCAAGTAATCAGATAAACAGAAACAAGGAGTCATTGTGCTCCAAGAATGCATAAACAGTAGTGGAAACGTTGGTTCTAAGCACAAGATTTTCCCCAAGATCTCATCAGAGCCAAAATGTTATGGCACACACACATACACAATGAGATGCAGTCGTGTAATCAATGCAAGAATTATTTCGAAAGTAACTTTCGGAGTAATAGTTAAGGTTCACTCACCAACCACGGCACACGAACTTTTTCCAGCATACATCCTTGCCTTGATCAAGTCTAGATAACAAATAGCATGTCAAATAAAAGGCATTCTAAACCTAACAAGTTCCTGCCACCTTTTAGCATTTTAATCACAAGTGAAAATACACTTATCCGATTTACACGAATCTTATGGCGTTACGAAGCTAAGACATATACCAACATTTTATATGAAGATCTCCAAAGTCAAAACGTACAATTTCGGGGTCAAATATCGAATCTAGGAGAAAGAGCGAAAACTGTCATAAAACAGGGGTTATGGGGCAGTCATGGGTATTTCGGTCAATTCACAAGCCACAGTACTCCAATAAATCTGAAATTTTGCAGGCAAGTAGTCAACTCATATATCTACAAGTTTCATGTTTCGAGCAAGGGCCGAATCAGTCTTTAACATGGTCAAATGTACAGTACGAAAACAGGGCAGATTAACCGTAAGCTAGAATTCATGTACTCTAGCTGAAAATTCTTTTAAGTAATCCAAACTAGTATACCAAAGCTTCATTTATCCCAATATCCAGCTATCATGCTATGGACAACTACCACTTATCACATGAGGGCAGAAATAATACAACAAAAGCTGAAATTACACTTCCAAACCAATCTTTGCAAGTACCCATCACTCACCACAATTAAGGGCTAGAAATCCCCACTTAACATGAGACTAGCCTAAACTAGTCTTGTACATGCCAAAACAAGGATGAATAAACTTAAACAAAGCTTAGAAATATCACCAATATGGACTCTTAACAGCCCAACTTCCAATTTACAAGAATTTCTATAAGTTTAATCAAGATCACACAAATTCAAATCAATCATATACTCTCCAAAAGGGACAACATTTCCCCCTTAATTTTACACATTTCCAACCTACCATTCAATACCAAATATACCTCCATTCAATCCCATTTTTACATACAATTTATAGACTAACAAATATACTCAATTAGGGCCACAATACCCCTTAATCAAAGCCAATAAACCAATCATAAGAAAATCCCCAATTTAAACCCTAGAAACCGGAAATCACATCACAAGCGGAAATTTTCCGTAAACAACCGTAATTAACGTATAACGGTTCCATTTAACACCATTTCAAACCATCAATCCAACACTAATCATACCTTGCATACAAAATCAGAGAAATACCCAATAAATTAGAAATTCACCATAGTTTCCTTAAACCCATGAAATACTCCACAATATAACACATTCAACCTCTACAAGTTACTAATATAGCATTATCCAAACAAGAAAAACCTTTCTTAAACATCTTACCTCACAAATTCAAGAAGCTATCAACATGGAGCACCCCATCCAAATCCAATCCATCAAGAGCCTTAAACCACCCTTGAGAGCACTTGTGTGAAATATTTGGCAAAACCATCGGTTAAAACTCAAGATTGAGCAAGAAATCAAAACTAGAAAATTGAAGAGTTTTTTCTTTCTCTCAAAGCCTCGGTTGAGCAGGAACAGAAATGGAAGAAAAAGACAACAAAAACCAGATATTTATGAAGGAAACAGCCGGTCAAAGCTTCTGACCGGCTGTGACACGTCACAATCCGGCCGGAATCTGGCCGGATTTCCGGCCGGATTCCTGGCCGGATACAAGGCCGAGGCTGATCAAAATTTTTTCAAAACTGCAGGGCAATCCGGCCAGCTATCCGGCCGGAAACTGGCCGGATTTGGCCACTGCCATTTTTCGAAACTTTTCTTTTCTTTTCCGAGTTGAAAAGCTGTGTTTCTCCGCTCATCCAACAAAATATACATAAAAATGAAAACCCTATTTTTCTGGGCGTCACAATCTTCCCCCCTTAAAAGAATGTCATCCTCGACATTCCAACTCCTATACATCCGGTCAAGATATCGCTCAGAAACCAATCAAGCATTAGAATTCATTCTAATCCAACTTGTATACACCAGGTCCAATTAGTGTCCCCAAAGTCGGTTGAATACTAGGAATCACTCCAATCTCACTTATCGCAATTCATGATCTAGTAAAGCATGGCTTATTGGATAATCACTTATCAAATTCAAGCACTAAATATCACGCCAATCCAACTTATGAAATAGTCACGGTTCAGTAGGGAGTTAAACACGTACCCAGATAAACAGGCAAAAGGCTTGAAATCGGACGTAAAGTCCCAGGTATTTGGAAGAAATCCAGGATATAACAAAGCTTTAGATCGAAAACTCATCATTGGTGGTGCTGGACAACACAACAAGCTAGCATAACGGCTACGCTTCACCAAAGAATTTTAGTTCAGTAAGTTGGCCCTAGTGGTGCTGGACAACACAACAAGCTAGCTCAACGGCTATACTTCACCAAAAGCCTCAGTTCAAGTATTTGTCCCTGGCGGTGCTGGACAACACAACAAGTTAGCACATCGGCTAAACTTCGCCAGAGAACCTCAGTTCAAGTATTCGTCCCTGGCGGTGCTGGACAACACAACAAGTTAGCACATCGGCTAAACTTCGCCAGAGAACCTCAGTTCATAATTCCATCTCTGGTGGTGATGGACAACACAACAGGCATGCCTCGCCAGAAGAATGGCGGTGCTGGACAACACAACAGGCAATGCCCCACCAGAGAGGTTCAGTTCAACCGCTACAGAAGAGTAGTAGCCGGTCTACAACCATATGAGTACGAGTAAGTTCACGAGTAGGGTAACAGTAGAGTTCAAACAAATAGGTTCAAAACAGGACGGAATATTTCAGGTTCATGAAGCACGAATAGAAAGAGGTTCAAAAGCAGGGTCAAATGCTTTAGGTTCATGGAGTACCAGTACAATTAAGAACTCACTCGTCTAACTTATGCCCAGCAAATCACATTCTTAAGCAGTCACAAGATTCAAATTCACATTCCATATATTTAGTCAAATTAGGTCCATCAAGGTACGTAAGGCACACTAGCCTAAACAGGTTCAAGCCTCAAGTAAGTTCAGTCTAATCGGTTTCAGGCAGTTTGAGTTCTCTTATCAACCCAGTACAATACTTTCGGAGTTCAAACTTCCTAAGGTTGTAATATTGGCACAGAACCAACCATAACATATGTTGCGCACAAGAAAATTTCACCAAGTTTCCGACTAGATTAATCCATTATACACTAGTAGATCTGATCTTCGGGTTTATTTTCGATTCATATTCAGTACTAGGGACCTATTAAATTGTATGAAACTGTCCATCAATTTCTCCCATGAATACGGAGTTGGCTAAACCCTCGGTCACAACCCTTTACTCCTAGTCCTGCTACCATACTTAATAGAAATCTATAAGTGTAGGAAAAGGATTAACTAAGCATGAAAGAACTTAACACGTATACCAGTTGCAAAAACATTTAAAATCAGGTCATGATTTATTACATGTATCAAAAGTTATAACCTGAGTTAAAAGTCACAAAATAAGGCCAATATGTCAGATTTTGTATATAAACACTTAGGTACCATAAAAGATAAAAGCATATGTAAGCTAGATACAAAAGTCTCACGATGTGGACCACCCTTCCTAGGTCTTCCAAATGGTCCAATTATTGCTCATTTCAATCAGATCACATGCCTTTACGACATTAGATCCAAGAAATCCATAACACAAGCCGAAGTCAAAGGTTATCCATGTCGAAGTTCAAAATGCCATCATCTCCAAGAATAACCAATCTTAGGTTCTATAGTACAGTCGCAAGTTCCAAGTTCAAACCCAAGAAATGAATACACTTGCTAACTAACGTGCCAAATGGAACCCAAGTCAATTCACACTAACTTCGTACTCTTGAATACAGTCACTCTATATCTCAAAGTTGCCTCAATCCGTACATTTAAAATTGGCTCACTTTTCTTGAAAGTCAAGAATTTTAAAACATAAGATGAGTGTTTAAAGTAATCAAAATCTTATCAAGTTCAGGATTTACATTATTAACCATAAACTCGCCATTCTCTCGAAAATTCAGGATATATAGTTCTTCGTGTAAAGCATGGACAAATTCAAGTGTGAGAATACACCAACATACAATCAAGGGGAAAACTAAGTTTAGCAAATCGTAACCTTGTATCAACCCATCATGTACAAAATTCAATAACTCATCAGTTATTCACAAATTTTCAAATTTGAAATTCAAGTAAAATTCACATTTTTACCAAAATCGAAAATCACACATATTTGAGGCATATATATCCCATTTCCAATCATCGCTTACAAATAAAACTAGTACATCCTAGTTTTTCTTCAAAATCCCAAAACAAAATTTCTGTAGAAGGTATGTGGGCGGAAAATGCATTTTACTCCCTTGGTACCTTTTATCTCAATTCAAAATCATTACTCATAAAATTTGACTATCACATCTCACCTTTTATCTATGGCCATGGCCAGTACTAGGAATCACCTCAATTCCTTCCACACTTACAAACATATTAGAATTCAAGTTCGTCCAATCTTTCACTAGTCATCTAATTCCTCAATTTTTTTTTTTTTTACAAGTCCCAAATAAGGAATTCTCAAACAATCAATTTCTTTGTACCACTAGGATACAATAGCTCCTCGTTCACATAATATCCAAATTAATCTCACAGTCAGACATCCTAAACTTTAACTCTAGGATACGCTACAGAGATCTGAAGCCTAGGCTCTGATACCAATTGTAACGACCCCATTTTCCCCTAAGGCGAACCAGAGGGGCCAACGGGCCGCCTGCCCAGCTCTCGCCAGGACTCAGTCAATCACTACAGTTCCCCAATAAATTACAATATAAGATTCAGATATATACATCAAATTCTCCAAGAATTACATATCACACACACAGCGGAATGTACCCGTACATCCATTCAAGTCCAATCATCCATTACAAACCCTACTACTCAGCTATTACACAAGAGACAATCCAAATTCAAACCGTACAAGGTATAGTCCATCCATTCCAATTCCAAGCAGTCACCCTAGCCCAACAATTACACAAACGAATCCAAATCTAAACTATACAAGTTACAAGCCATCCGGTTATACACATAACGTAATACAAGCGCTTCCTTTGCCTCGATCCCTGTGGGGAGAAGAAAACATTTGGGGGTGAGCTAAAAGCTCAGCGAGTGAACAGTAAAATCAATAATCAAATAAACTTTACAGTAGTGCATGTAAATGATGTCATGAATCAGTGATCAAAGATGCGTATATTGCTCTTTAGAGCCAGTGAAATCCTTGTACTTAAATATCCAACGCTCCCTTAGATCAAGTAATCAGATAAACAGAAACAAGGAGTCATCGTGCTCCAAGAATGCATAAACAGTAGTGGAAACGTTGGTTCTAAGCACAAGATTTTCCCCAAGATCTCATCGGAGCCAAAATGTTATGGCACACACACATACACAATGAGATGCAGTCGTGTAATCAATGCAAGAATTATTTCGAAAGTAACTTTCGGAGTAATAGTTAAGGTTCACTCACCAACCACGGCACATGAACTTTTTCCAGCATACATCCTTGCCTTGATCAAGTCTAGATAACAAATAGCATGTCAAATAAAAGGCATTCTAAACCTAACAAGTTCCTGCCACCTTTTGGCATTTTAATCACAAGTGAAAATACACTTATCCGATTTACTCGAATCTTATGGCGTTACGAAGCTAAGACATATACCAACATTTTATATGAAGATCTCCAAAGTCAAAACGTACAATTTCGGGGTCAAATATCGAAATCTAGGAGAAAGAGCGAAAACTGTCATAAAACAGGGGTTACGGGGCAGTCATGGGTATTTCGGTCAATTCACAAGCCACAGTACTCCAATAAATCTGAAATTTTGCAGGCAAGTAGTCAACTCATATATCTACAAGTTTCATGTTTCGAGCAAGGGTCGAATCAGTCTTTAACATGGTCAAATGTACAGTACGAAAACAGGGCAGATTAATCGTAAGCTAGAATTCATGTACTCTAGCTGAAAATTCTTTTAAGTAATCCAAACTAGTATACCAAAGCTTCATTTATCCCAATATCCAGCTATCATGCTATGGACAACTACCACTTATCACATGAGGGCAGAAATAATACAACAAAAGCTGAAATTACACTTCCAAACCAATCTTTGCAAGTACCCATCACTCACCACAATTAAGGGCTAGAAATCCCCACTTAACATGAGACTAGCCTAAACTAGTCTTGTACATGCCAAAACAAGGATGAATAAACTTAAACAAAGCTTAGAAATATCACCAATATGGACTCTTAACAGCCCAACTTCCAATTTACAAGAATTTCTATAAGTTTAATCAAGATCACACAAATTCAAATCAATCATATACTCTCCAAAAGGGACAACATTTCCCCCTTAATTTTACACATTTCCAACCTACCATTCAATACCAAATATACCTCCATTCAATCCCATTTTTACATACAATTTATAGACTAACAAATATACTCAATTAGGGCCACAATACCCCTTAATCAAAGCCAATAAACCAATCATAAGAAAATCCCCAATTTAAACCCTAGAAACCGAAAATCACATCACAAGCGGAAATTTTCCGTAAACAACTGTAATTAACGTATAACGGTTCCATTTAACACCATTTCAAACCATCAATCCAACACTAATCATACCTTGCATACAAAATCAGAGAAATACCCAATAAATTAGAAATTCACCATAGTTTCCTTAAACCCATGAAATACTCCACAATATAACACATTCAACCTCTACAAGTTACTAATATAGCATTATCCAAACAAGAAAAACCTTTCTTAAACATCTTACCTCACAAATTCAAGAAGCTATCAACATGGAGCACCCCATCCAAATCCAATCCATCAAGAGCCTTAAACCACCCTTGAGAGAACTTGTGTGAAATATTTGGCAAAACCATCGGTTAAAACTCAAGATTGAGCAAGAAATCAAAGCTAGAAAATTGAAGAGTTTTTTCTTTCTCTCAAAGCCTCGGTTGATCAGGAACAGAAATGGAAGAAAAAGACAACAAAAACCAGATATTTATGAAGGAAACAGCCGGTCAAAGCTTCTGACCGGCTGTGACACGTCACAATCCGGCCGGAATCTGGCCGGATTTCCGGCCGGATTCCTGGCCGGATACAAGGCCGAGGCTGATCAAAATTTTTTCAAAACTGCAGGGCAATCCGGCCAGCTATCCGGCCAGAAACTGGCCGGATTTCCGGCCGGATTTGGCCACTGCCATTTTTTGAAACATTTCTTTTCTTTTCCGAGTTGAAAAGCTGTGTTTCTCCGCTCATCCAACAAAATATACATAAAAATGAAAACCCTATTTTTCTGGGCGTCACAGCAATTCCTTCCAGAATCAGACTAATGACTTCAGGAATAGAGGGAAACTAGAGTTCAACAAGAAGCAGAACGATAAATGTTTTGAATGTGGCCAACCTAGACATTATGCAAATGAGTGTCCAATGAAGAAAAAGAAGGAAAACAAGATTGAACGAAAATCAAAGTTCAACAATTTCCAGATTACCTGGAATGATTGCAACTCAGAAGGTGAAGTTGAAGAAGAAGAGGAATCTGCTCAAGTGGCTTTCATGGCTATTGGAGATGAAGAGGTAACACAATGCAATTCTCAAACCAATAGTGATAGTGAATCTGATGATGATGTTAATTCTTTTCTAGAAAAAATGCATAACAGCTTGAAAGAATCCTATGTTAAAAACAAAGAACTGAAGCAAAAAATCAGCTTTCTAATACAAGACAATGCAAATCTTTTTCGACAAAACAAATGTCTTAAGCATGAAAATGATAACCTGAAAAGGACTTAAACTGATGTGCTTGCTGAACTTTACAAAAAGAAAAATTACTGTGACTTACTCAAAAGTGAGTAATGCAGCTTAAGAAAAAGGATGGATGTTTTATGTAAATTGTTATATCATGTGAAACAGAATCATCTTCGAAAGAATGACACTGTACCTTATGTTAATACTCATCAAATAAGACTAAACCAAAATACAAATGAGTTTCCTATCCACAGAAGAAGGCAAGTCAGATTGTGACAGCCCCACCTTCCCCTAAGGCGAACCAGAGGGGTTAGCGGACTGCCTGCCCAGCTCTCGCCAGGACTAACGGTACAGTTTACGTCAATCTATAACGTTCCGAACATTGCAATGCCCGCAAATAAGCCAAAATCACAAAATAAAAAAAACGAAAGTCGTGGCACTCCGAAATCCAACCAAACATTATCCAAACACATATATACATTGGAAATCAGCATTTACAAGCCAAATGGCGTACAAGTTATCTCATAAGATCATACAAGTGCATTTAGGCCAATACAAGCCATCCATTAAGGGAAACCATACACTTAGGGTTAACACCCTCAAGGAGCTAATCAAAATACATGTACAAGAGCTCAACTTGCATTCAACTATCATGACCTTTCCCTAAGTGCTCATTTGCCTGTAAGGAAAACAAATAACACGGAATGAGCTAAAGCCCAGTGGTATACCACCCAATAAGCGATCAAAGTCACATAAGCATGAACTTTCATTTGAAGTACGCAAATAAGCGATAAAGCAAAATGGTAAAAGGATACGGTTGGCTCTCAAGAGCCCAATTCCACGCTTGTAATCTTGATCCAACCCCATTGACCCTCCGTCAATGTTAAAAGTACCAAACCGTAGACCACACTTTACTTCCATTCCTTCCACCTATCATACCCCAACCGGGCCCGCACTCCATTCAGTAATATTTTGGTAATACTCGAGTTTACCGGAACCAAGGGTCTCATTACCACAAGGTTCCCCAGTACAGTCCCCGTGGCAATTCAATCTTAACGACCAAGCCCTTGCCGGCTCGATCCAATTGACTACCAAACGGGGTTGAGCTCCGTAATGCAATAAGGCCGTTGGACATCATCCAAACGACATCAATTCAGTTTCCATGAAATGGAATTCATCAACCAATATATCAAGTTCAGTAATGCAATAAAACGGTAGCCATTCAGTGACAATATCAAAAGAGGTGAGGGCGGTCAAGTACACCCTCACCTTAATCAATTCCAATATGCAAGTAAGCCTTCAAGGCATCACATAAACATTTAACAAAGCCACATAATAACAATTTAGTGAGTGGTATACTCACCAAGCAAGTAAGTGGTATTTCATGTACCACGATCACCAAGCCGTCGTGCACTACCTTCAAGCCCTAGAACATATAACACATACAATGAGACTCGATAACGAGTCATATAGCAACGCTAAACACAACCCCAGTAGGGTTTCATATACATAAATGAGCATAATAGCAAACCAGAATTTAGAAAATGGCCTTAGTCTTGGCCCCAAATAGAAAACTGTTTTACACTCATTATGCGGTAATGGTACAACTCTCACTACAAATATCGGTTGGGGGTGTAAGACCCACCGTTTCGAAGCTATGGAATAGGGCTACAATAATGTAGAAGACCACTCAATCCAGTTCCTAGCTTAACTAGGTCGAAAATGCCAAATACTATACCAGAATTACCAAAACAGGTTTGCAAAACACAGAAAACTGTAATCGGTATATCTCAGTCCATACAAGTCAAAATGCCAAAATTCCAAAGGCATATGTTAGCTAAGACCCTCAGCTACAATTCATCAGAAGACACCAAATCCAAAATCCATACCAATTCCAGTCAAAATGGCCAATTACTATCGCAGTTTTCGCATTCTGTCCAAATCAGAACAGCTACAGTAATTTCGTCATATCTCATTCCACATTAATCTAAATGACCTGAAATTTTACAGGCATATACATCACATCAATACCAACAACTTTCATGTTTTGAGCAAAGTCTAATTCGGCCTCTAACCCAGTGATCTAAAACCGGACAGATTTGGGGTTCAAGAACCCTAACTTTTCCAATTTCACACCAAATCCAAAATTGATTGCATTTAACCACATTTCACATCCACTAGAGCCATTTCCAACCATTACAATTCATCATACAAGCCCCCAACATCAAGATCATATTAAACCAGAAAAATTCCCAATAAAATAAAAACTTCACCAAAACAAACCAAATCAAGAAACAAATCATATATTTCAACTCTCATGCCTCCATTAAGCACTAATTAAGCATCATTAGAGGTAGTAGGGTGTTTCAAGCTTCACTTACCAAGAAACAAGAGAGAGAGGGATATTGGACACCTTTGATCTTCAAACAAACCTCACCAATACACTTATTAACACTAGAAGCAAAGTTCCTATGGAGTGAAATGGATGGAAACAATTGATTTTGGTTGATTTGCACCAAGTGGAAGCTTAAAATTTGAAGAGCTTTCTTCCTTGTGGAGCTTGGGATGGCCGGCCAAGAGGGAAGAGAGAAGAGTGAGTTTTTTTTGTAATTTTTGAGATATTTAACCTTTGGTCAAGAAAGTCAAATTTGTGAATAGTATTTCTTAAAAGGTAACCAATAAGAAAGTGACATGTGTCACCTCCATAAATGCATTCCTATCTTTCTTTTCTCTCTCACATCAATCACTTCACACACACCACTTATCTCTTAACACCCGATAAATTTTTAACAGTATCCGAAACTTAACCTTATTGGCCGAATTTTTCCGAACTTATCGCACTAGTGGGTCCCACGTCCACTATTTACTCTTAATTTTCTAAAATTTCTCCAATGCTAGAAAAATCATCTTAAAACTATAACTGCTCATAAAATCCTCTCAGAAAATATTTCTAAGCCAGAAAATGCAAAAACAAGCAATTAAGGAGGAATAAACCCTAGGAAAAATATTAGGGTTTTACGGGCTCTCACACTCTCCCCCCCTTAAAAGAATTTCGTCCTCGAAATTTCTCACCTTAATTCCCGAAAAGGTTTGGGTATTTCTTTCGCATTTCCTCTTCCATCTCCCATGTAGCTTCCTCCACTCCGTGGTTTCTCCAAAGCACTTTCACTAACGGAATCTTCTTGTTTCTGAGCTCTTTGACTTTTCGATCGAGTACTTGAACCGGTTTCTCCTCATAGGCCAGTGATTCATCTACTTCGATATCTTCTGGTTGTAAAACATGAGATGGGTCAGGATGGTACTTCTTTAGCATCGAGACGTGAAATACATCGTGGATTCGAGAGAGACTGGATGGCAGTTCTAATCGATACGCGACCGCTCCAACCCTCTGAAGGATCTTGTAGGGTCCGACGTACCGCGGTTGAAGCTTCTTTCCTTTCCCGGTTGTCAGACTTCGTAAGGGTGTGATCTTGAGGAATACGTAGTCTCCAGCTTCAAACTCCAAGTCCTTCCTTCGATTATCCGCGTAACTCTTTTGTCGACTTTGGGCTGTTTGAAGTCGTTGCCGAATTAACTTGACCTTCTCGTGAGCCTCTTCCATCCATGGAATAGTTGTCGGGTCCAGTGCCTTCCTTTCACCAACTTCGTCCTAGTAAATCGGTGAGCGGCACTTGCGTCCGTAGAGAGTTTCGTACGGAGCCATTTGAATCGACGAATGAAAGCTATTGTTGTACGCGAACTCCACCAAGGTCATGTGCTGACCCCAACTGCCTCCAAAGTCCAGAATGCAAGTTCGTAGCATGTCCTCGAGAGTTTGAATCGTCCGTTCTGACTGGCCATCCGTCTGAGGATGATAAGTAGTGCTCAAGTTGAGTTTCGTCCCCAGGGTTTCTTGAAACTTCTGCCAAAATCGCGATACAAACCGTGGATCCCGATCGGAAACGATGCTCACAGGAACACCGTGTAGTCTTACTACTTCGTCCATGTACAGTCGGGTCAACTGATCCATTGAATACTTCATGTTCACCGGCAAGAAATGGGCCGACTTGGTTAATCGATCCACGATCACCCAAACGGCATCGTGTCCCCTTTGCGTCCTTGGTAAACCTGAAACGAAGTCCATAGTGATGTTTTCCCATTTCCACTCGGGTATCTCCAAGGGTTGTAACAGACCCGATGGTTTTTGATGCTCTGCCTTCACTTGCTGGCAAATAAGACATTTCTGCACGTACTGCGCGATTTCCCTTTTCATATTATCCCACCAGTAAGTTCCCTTCAGGTCTTGATACATCTTGCTGCTACCCGGATGGATTGTATACTTAGACCTATGAGCTTCCTCCAGAATTTCCTCTTTCAACACCTCTTCCTTCGGTACTACGATTCGGTTCCGATATCTCAAAAGACCCTTAGGACTCAAATTGAAGTCCATTGTTTCTCCCTTTTCCAATTTCTCTCTCCACTTCCGCACCATCGAATCCTCGCCTTGCGCCTCTTTTATACGTTCCAGTAGAGTGGATGTCACCCTTACATTGCTAAATATTACCTTATGGCTCCCAAGACAGGGTTTCCACTCGCACACGGATTCTAGCAAATCCCATTCCTTGATCATTAGCCCTGCCACTTGCACTTTACGACTCAAGGCATCCGCTACTACATTTGCCTTTCCCGGATGGTAGTTGATTGTACAATCGTAGTCCTCCAGAAATTCCATCCATCGCCGTTGTCTCATGTTCAGTTCCTTCTGGGAGAAAAGGTATCTCAGACTCTTGTGATCCGAAAACACTTCGAAGGTCACCCCATATAGGTAATGCCTCCACTTTTTCAGTGCAAAAACAACTGCAGCTAATTCTAGGTCATGAGTCGGGTAGTTCTGCTCGTGAAGCTTCAATTTCCTCGAGGCAAAAGCTATCACATTCCGATTCTGCATCAAAACACATCCCAATCCCTCTCGCGACGCGTCCGCATACACTGCAAACCCGTCCACTCCATTTGGCAAGACCAGTACTGGAGCCATGGTCAATCTTTTCTTTAATTCCTGAAAACTCGTTTCGCATCGGCCGTTCCAAATAAACTGGCCATGCTTCTTCGTCAAGTCAGTTAATGGTCCGGCTAACTTGGAAAAATCTTTAATAAACCTTCGGTAATACCCAGCTAGCCCTAGAAAGCTGCGAATTTCTGTGGGAGTTTCTGGCCTCTTCCAATTGGTCACAGCTTCAACCTTCGACGGGTCCACTGCAATACCTTCGTGGGAGATCACGTGCCCTAGAAACGCCACTTTCTCCAACCAAAACTCGCATTTGCTAAACTTGGCGTATAGCTGATGTTCCCTCAATGTCTGCAACACCACTCTCAAATGCTCCTCATGCTCCTCGCGGGACTTAGAGTAGACCAAAATGTCGTCAATGAACACCACGACAAATCGGTCCAGGTAGGGTTTAAAAACCCTATGCATTAAATCCATGAAGGCGGCGGGAGCATTAGTCAACCCAAAAGGCATAACGGCGAACTCGAAATGCCCGTATCTCGAGTTGAAGGCAGTTTTCGGAATGTCCTCCTTCTTTATCAGTAATTGATAGTATCCCTGTCGGAGGTCCAACTTCGAGAAGACCACTGCTCCTTGCAGCTGGTCAAACAACTCGTCAATGTGGGGCAGTGGATACTTGTTCTTGATCGTAACGTTGTTCAGCCCCCTATAGTCAATACACATCCTCAAAGTTCCATCCTTTTTCTTCACGAATAGGACCGGAGCTCCCCAAGGAGACTCACTCTCGTGAATGAATCCCCGCTCCAAAAGGTCTTGCAATTGCAACTTAAGCTCTTTAAGTTCTGCAGGTGCCATTCGGTAAGGGGTTTTCGAGATAGGTGCAGTTCCAGGTAGAAGATCTATTCGAAATTCTATCTCCCTTTCCGGAGGTAAAGCCACTAACTCATCAGGAAACACATCCGGAAATTCCCTCACTATGGCCACGTCTTCCACTTTTAACTTATCACCAGAAAGGCCAAATATCCTTGCGCCCCTCTACTTATCAGTTTCCTAGCTCGAATGCCCGAAATGAGAGCAGATGAGGCTAACCTACCCCTTATATCTAACCTTAAGGTTGCCTCGCCAGGAATGCGAAATTCAACTATTTTCGTTTTACAATCCAGTTGGGCGTTATATTTGGCTAACCAGTCCATTCCCAAAATCACGTCGTACCCTTTAATGGATAAGCTAATCAAGTCCCCTAAAAACCTCCGCTCACCTACCCATACATCACAATCCTTATAAACCATACTAGTCACCAAACGTTGATTCCCCGTAGGTGTACTAACCTCTAAGTCATATGGTAAGCTAGCAGGTTTTATATCGATGCCACACATGAAATCAGGGTTAACAAACGAATGAGTGGCACCAGGATCAATTAAAACTTTGGCAAAGCGGTGGAATATAGGGATCGTACCTTCCACCACCTCGGAAGACTCTGGGATCTGGTGGGGCTCTAAGGAATATACCCTAGCCGGAACTTTTGGTTTGGATCCGTCTCCCTTGGCTGGTCCAGTATTGGTCCTCGACGGTAGTTGGCTCCCCTTTCCGTCTTGTTTCAGGACCGGACACGTAGCCAGTTGATGGTCCGCACTTCCACACCGCAGGCATTTCCCCAGTTTCCTCCAGCAATTGTCCTCGGTGTGGTTTGTCTTTCCACAGTGCCCACAGGGACCGCGAGGTGCAGAAGCCGAGCTACTCTGAATGTTTCCCCTCGGTCCTCGCCCAGCTTGACCACCCCTGAACGGAGTCCCTCTGCCTGATCCGGACTGTCGACCACCACCCATGCCCCGTCCAAACTTAGAGGGAGTGCTCTTCTCACCCTGTCCAAACGTACTCCCAGGAAAGCCACGTTTCTTGGCCTGGAAGTTTCGGACCTGTAGCCGTGCACTTTCCACTCGTTGGGCTTTTTCCATAGCCTCGCTAAACGTGGTAATTTGAGCCGCCGCAAGGTCCTTCTGGATCTCAACGTTCAAGCCCTGAATAAAGCGCCTCACGCGTCGTTGCTCAGTCATGATTAATTCAGGCGCGAATTTGGACAGGCGGGTAAACTGGCTCTCGTACTCCGCCACAGTCTGAGCCCCTTGCCGGAGCCGGATAAACTCGTCCTCCTTCCTCTCCTGGACTAGAGGAGGGAAAAACTTGGCATTAAATTCCTGAATGAAGTTCACCCACGTCCTTGGTGTCTGCTCTCGCTCCCATTTCTGTCTAATCACGTTCCACCAGAAACGGGCAGCCCCTTCAAGTTGAAACACGGCAAAAGTGACCTGCCGTTCATCCGGGTAGTGTAGGGCCGCGAATATATCAACCATTTTCTCCAGCCATTTCTCGGCGACGTCAGGGTCGGGTCCCCCAATAAACTTTGGTGGGGAAAACTTTTGAAAACGCTCAAGCGCTCTATCTTCACTCTCGACATGATGGCCAGGGTTTCCAGGGTTAGGGTTTGGGTTCTGGCCCTGTTGTTGCACAACTTGTGCGAGTAGGTTGGTCATTTGCTGCATAGCAGCAGCTATTTGAACATTGGGGTTTATCTGGGGTTCAGGATTCGGTTCAGTAGAAGCTTCCCCCGTTTCTCTAACTGGTGTGGGTTGCCTAAAACCGCGCCCACGTCCCCGTCCACTCCGTGTTCCTTCCATACGGTATACTTGGTCTAGGCAAAATGACTAAACCAAAGCAGTAACAAAGCATGTAAGTAACAAATAAACTTTCACTTAGCACATAACGATGCATTTCAAACAAGATCACAAGCACACATATATACAAGCCAAACATATATACAAGCAGTCAGTCAAGTACGGCCAAAGCACGTACGTACACAAAAGATCCACCTGAGGATAGGCCTATCAAAAGAAATTTACACGTAGCTAACTCTACATCCAAAACGGTTAGCTAAGGCTCTATCCCTATCCGCCCTATACACAAGACCAAAACTATCTATAACAACTCTAGAAGTCATAACCTAGCCCGAAGATGAGCTATGAGACCCACTCGACGGAGTGGATCCAACCCTAGCCTCAGACCCTGCACAGGAGTCCTTATCGCTCACTCCTTCCACCACCTCGGCACAGAGGTTCAGGATTGCAGCGGCTCGAGTCCTCACCTTCCGAGCCCTCTTAGACTCGCGCTCACGCGCCTCTCTCAGCTGGGCACAGAGGTCATCGACTCTATCCTCCGCCTCTAGTACATCGTACTTCAGATCCTCTATTCTTTTGGCTTGCCCCTCGTTGGCCGCCTTTAACTGATTCACCTCAACTTCAAGCTTGGCATTAGCCTTTGCCAGCTCCTTTCTTTCCTTCACTACTGCCAAAACGAGGGCATTCGGGTAAGCATACTTCTCCTTACACGCGCACCGCCGAAGACGGTTAGACGGGCTCCAACGAATAACGGCCCCCTTTGGCCGGATCTGGTACTTAATCATCGGGAGCGCTACACGGGGTCGCTTGGCCGCAGGGCCATCACTAGGTCCACTGGAACTGTCCATCCTACACCAAAAGTGTAAAAATAAGAATCAATAAGCTTAAAAACCATAAACAATAAACCCTCAGATCAAGCATTCCTATAACACCCAGGCTAATTCAAACCTAGGCTCTGATACCACCTGTGACAGCCCCACCTTCCCCTAAGGCGAACCAGAGGGGTTAGCGGACTGCCTGCCCAGCTCTCGCCAGGACTAACGGTACAGTTTACGTCAATCTATAACGTTCCGAACATTGCAATGCCCGCAAATAAGCCAAAATCACAAAATAAAAAAAATGAAAGTCGTGGCACTCCGAAATCCAACCAAACATTATCCAAACACATATATACATTGGAAATCAGCATTTACAAGCCAAATGGCGTACAAGTTATCTCATAAGATCATACAAGTGCATTTAGGCCAATACAAGCCATCCATTAAGGGAAACCATACACTTAGGGTTAACACCCTCAAGGAGCTAATCAAAATACATGTACAAGAGCTCAACTTGCATTCAACTATCATGACCTTTCCCTAAGTGCTCATTTGCCTGTAAGGAAAACAAATAACACGGAATGAGCTAAAGCCCAGTGGTATACCACCCAATAAGCGATCAAAGTCACATAAGCATGAACTTTCATTTGAAGTACGCAAATAAGCGATAAAGCAAAACGGTAAAAGGATACGGTTGGCTCTCAAGAGCCCAATTCCACGCTTGTAATCTTGATCCAACCCCATTGACCCTCCGTCAATGTTAAAAGTACCAAACCGTAGACCACACTTTACTTCCATTCCTTCCACCTATCATACCCCAACCGGGCCCGCACTCCATTCAGTAATATTTTGGTAATACTCGAGTTTACCGGAACCAAGGGTCTCATTACCACAAGGTTCCCCAGTACAGTCCCCGTGGCAATTCAATCTTAACGACCAAGCCCTTGCCGGCTCGATCCAATTGACTACCAAACGGGGTTGAGCTCCGTAATGCAATAAGGCCGTTGGACATCATCCAAACGACATCAATTCAGTTTCCATGAAATGGAATTCATCAACCAATATATCAAGTTCAGTAATGCAATAAAACGGTAGCCATTCAGTGACAATATCAAAAGAGGTGAGGGCGGTCAAGTACACCCTCACCTTAATCAATTCCAATATGCAAGTAAGCCTTCAAGGCATCACATAAACATTTAACAAAGCCACATAATAACAATTTAGTGAGTGGTATACTCACCAAGCAAGTAAGTGGTATTTCATGTACCACGATCACCAAGCCGTCGTGCACTACCTTCAAGCCCTAGAACATATAACACATACAATGAGACTCGATAACGAGTCATATAGCAACGCTAAACACAACCCCAGTAGGGTTTCATATACATAAATGAGCATAATAGCAAACCAGAATTTAGAAAATGGCCTTAGTCTTGGCCCCAAATAGAAAACTGTTTTACACTCATTATGCGGTAATGGTACAACTCTCACTACAAATATCGGTTGGGGGTGTAAGACCCACCGTTTCGAAGCTATGGAATAGGGCTACAATAATGTAGAAGACCACTCAATCCAGTTCCTAGCTTAACTAGGTCGAAAATGCCAAATACTATACCAGAATTACCAAAACAGGTTTGCAAAACATAGAAACCTGTAATCGGTATATCTCAGTCCATACAAGTCAAAATGCCAAAATTCCAAAGGCATATGTTAGCTAAGACCCTCAGCTACAATTCATCAGAAGACACCAAATCCAAAATCCATACCAATTCCAGTCAAAATGGCCAATTACTATCGCAGTTTTCGCATTCTGTCCAAATCAGAACAGCTACAGTAATTTAGTCATATCTCATTCCACATTAATCCAAATGACCTGAAATTTTACAGGCATATACATCACATCAATACCAACAACTTTCATGTTTTGAGCAAAGTCTAATTCGGCCTCTAACCCAGTGATCTAAAACCGGACAGATTTGGGGTTCAAGAACCCTAACTTTTCCAATTTCACACCAAATCCAAAATTGATTGCATTTAACCACATTTCACATCCACTAGAGCCATTTCCAACCATTACAATTCATCATACAAGCCCCCAACATCAAGATCATATTAAACCAGAAAAATTCCCAATAAAATAAAAACTTCACCAAAACAAACCAAATCAAGAAACAAATCATATATTTCAACTCTCATGCCTCCATTAAGCACTAATTAAGCATCATTAGAGGTAGTAGGGTGTTTCAAGCTTCACTTACCAAGAAACAAGAGAGAGAGGGATATTGGACACCTTTGATCTTCAAACAAACCTCACCAATACACTTATTAACACTAGAAGCAAAGTTCCTATGGAGTGAAATGGATGGAAACAATTGATTTTGGTTGATTTGCACCAAGTGGAAGCTTAAAATTTGAAGAGCTTTCTTCCTTGTGGAGCTTGGGATGGCCGGCCAAGAGGGAAGAGAGAAGAGTGAGTTTTTTTGTAATTTTTGAGATATTTAACCTTTGGTCAAGAAAGTCAAATTTGTGAATAGTATTTCTTAAAAGGTAACCAATAAGAAAGTGACATGTGTCACCTCCATAAATGCATTCCTATCTTTCTTTTCTCTCTCACATCAATCACTTCACACACACCACTTATCTCTTAACACCCGATAAATTTTTAACAGTATCCGAAACTTAACCTTATTGGCCGAATTTTTCCGAACTTATCGCACTAGTGGGTCCCACGTCCACTATTTACTCTTAATTTTCTAAAATTTCTCCAATGCTAGAAAAATCATCTTAAAACTATAACTGCTCATAAAATCCTCTCAGAAAATATTTCTAAGCCAGAAAATGCAAAAACAAGCAATTAAGAAGGAATAAACCCTAGGAAAAATATTAGGGTTTTACGGGCTCTCACACAGATTCATTAAACCTGTTCATTTGATTGATTCAATGTCAGTATGCAACTTTTGTTGTCAATCTGGTCACATGTATAGCAACTGTCATGTTAAGAAAAACATGAGTAATGGCATGAGATGCATGTGGATAGTCAAACATAAGACTAACTCTCAAGGACCCAACATGTAAAGGGTACCAAATATTATCTTGTGGGTTTGTGTGTAGGTGAACCAGGATTACATTGCTAAAGAATCAAAATGGTTCATTGATAGTGGATGTTCAAGACATATGACTGGTGATGCATCACAATTCATTAAACTCAAGCAAAAAGCAAGTGGAAAGGTAACATTTGGAGATGATAACAAAGCCAAGACTGTTGGTATTGGCGATGTTGGTAAGAATGATCAAACTTTTATCCACAATGTTCTTCTTGTTGACAATTTGAGCTACAATCTGTTAAGTGTTAGCCAATTGTGTGATAGGAATCTGTTTGTATTGTTCAAAAAGCTTGAATGTCTCATATTTGACTCAAAATTCAACATTGTTTTCAAAGGAAAAAGAGTTAATGATGTCTATGTAGTGTTTCTTGAAAAAATTGATTCCTCATCTCTCAAATGTCTCAAAGTAGCAAATGAGGACCCATGGTTGTAGCATAGAAGGTTGTGTCACTTCAATATGGATTTGCTGAAAGAAATTTCTAAAAAGGAACTTGTTAGAGGACTTCCAAAAATTAGATTTGAAAAAGACAGAATTTGTGATGCTTGCCAATTTGGAAAACAAGTCAAGATTTCTTTTAAACCTAAGAAATGTGTTTCTACTTCAAAACCACTTGAACTTCTGCACATTGATCTGTTTGGTCCTACATAGACTGCAAGCCTTGGTGGTAAGAGATATTGTTTTGTGATTGTTGATGACTACTCTCGATATACTTGGGTAATATTCCTTACTCATAAAGATGATGCCTTTAAGAATTTTACCTTATTATTTGCTAAAGTACAAAATCTGCTTGGCCTGAAAATTGTTAGGATTAGAAGTGATAATGGGACAGAATTCAAGTTCTGTGGTTTTCCAGAATTTTGTGATCATAATGGTATTACTCATGAATTCTCTATTGCTAGAGTCCCTCAACAAAATGGAGTTGTAGAAAGAAAAAATAGAACTCTCCAAGAGGCTGCTAGAACCATGCTTAGTGAATGCAATTTACCAAAATATTTTTGGGCTGAAGCCATAAACACAGCCTGTTATACCATGAATAGAGTTCTTCTAAGACCAATTTTGAACAAAATTTGCTATGCGCTCATGTATGACAAAAAGCCTATTGTCGGCTACTTTAAAGTATTTGGTTGTAAATGTTTCATTTTGAATATCAAGGAACATCTTGGAAAGTTTGACAAGAAATCTGATGAGGGAATTTTCTTGGGTTATTGTGAAAACAAAAGAGGTTTCAGAGTTTATAATCGTAGAACATTGATTATAGAGGAGGCTATACACATTACTTTTGATGAATCTAATGGTGACATTTCTATGAGTTGTGGTGAAGATGATGACACAGGTGTTCAAGAAGGACTAAAGAAGCTAGCAATCAATGACCATGACTCTGCCTCACCAGAAACTGATTCAAAGGATAATGATGCTCAGGTTAGTCCAGCTGAAGAAGTGAATAATAGAGATACCACTACTCCTAATGATCTTCCAAGAGCCTGGAAATTTGCTCATAATCATCCCAGGGAGCTTATAATTGGTGATCCTTCTGAAAAGGTCAGGACTCGTTCCACTAGACACCTGGTAGATAACCTTGCTTTTATATCACATATTGAACCTAAAAATGTTGTTGATGCTTTGAAAGATGAGCACTGGATTTTAGCTATGGAAGAAGAGTTAATCCAATTTGAAAGAAACAAAGTTTGGACTCTGGTTGCCAGACCACAAGGCCATCCTATCATTGGCGCTAAATGGGTTTTTAGAAACAAATTGAATGATAAAGGGGAGATTGTTAGAAATAAGGCTAGACTGGTGGCTAAGGGATACACTCAAGAAGAGAGAATAGACTTTGATGAGTCTTTTGCACCAGTAGCCAGGCTGGAATCCATAAGAATGTTTTTAGCATTTGCATGTTTCAAGAATTTTAAATTATTTCAAATGGATGTTAAGAGTGCCTTCTTAAATTGATTTATAGATCAAGAAGTCTATGTTGACCAACCTCCTAGTTTTGAAAATGAATCTTATCCAGATCACGTGTTTAAACTCTCAAAAGCTTTATATGGATTAAAGCAAGCTCCTAGAGCATGGTATGAACGTCTGAGTGGATTTCTGATTGAAAATGGTTTTAAAAGAGGCATTGTAGACACTACACTTTTTACAAAACAAAGCTCACAAGATCTTTTGATTGTGCAAATATATGTGGATGATATCATATTTGGTGCTACTAATGAAAAATTGTGCAAGGACTTTTCCATCATCATGCAAAAAGAATTTGAAATGAGCATGATGGGAGAACTGAACTTCTTCCTTGGACTCCAAGTGATTCAAACCCAAGATGGAACGTTTATAATGTAGACACCAAATTTTGGTATAATTTCATTTACTGTTTATTTTTAGTTTTTTATTAGTTTTATTTGTCGTGTTCGTTTTATTCAATTTTTAGTTTTTAGTTTCTAGTTTTATTTTTAAGTTTTTAGCATAGAATTTCTTGAAAGTGAAAAAAAAGGAAAAATGAAAAATGAAAAAAAGAGGAAAATCTTAGTTTTTATTATTATTATTATTATTTTTTCTTTCTTTTGGTTGCTAATTTTGTACATTTTATTTAAAGTTTGTTTGAATTATTATTGTTTTTATTGTTATTTATATTATTCTAAAAAAAAGGAAGAATTCCATGCAAGCTGCGGAAATACAGTCGAGTGTGCCCATCGGAGGGCTCTAAGTTGCCCAGTAAAACCTCCACTCTGATCCTCACCTTTCAGGTGAGGGTTTGAGAGTAAGGTTCCTGGTATAAATAGAGCAGAAACGCAGTTTGAGGGGGAGATAGAGAATGACGGCAGAAAAGAAAAAAGAATGAGGGAGACAGCTGGAGGGATTTCAGAGGAGAAAAAGTAGAGCTAAGGAAAAGGAGGGCCGCCACAATTCATCTGGGTGGCCATCAAAGCCCTATCGTCCTCTTCCTCGTCAAGCTACAACATTCCCATCAATCAAGACAGCGGCTAGGGAAGAAAACCAGAGGAGAGAAAAGAGATCGAGAGAGAGAGTGGAGGCGGGGGGAGGCCAAAACAAAACAGCAAGGAAGTAATCTGCAAGAGAAATCTGAAAAGGGAAGAACCTGGGAATCTGAGGAGCAAGAAAAAGGTAGAGAGATTGTAGAGGGATTGAGAGAAAGAAAAGCTGGAATAGAAGGAGGGAAAGTGAGAGCTGCGCGAGGGTTCCGGGGAAGAGAAAATTGCAGGATTTGCTCGCAACAAGGGCCGATTATCAGCCCTCTTTGAGCTTGCATATCTCTTCGGTCTTTGGTTGTCTCAAGAAAATTTCAAGTTCTGCACCAACTAGGAAGTAAGGGGAGAGAATCTCGTTCAGAAATCATTCGTAGAAAGCATTGATAAAGCCTCTGAATTTGCCTCAAAAAACCGCTGCCTGGATTCATTGGTACGAGTTCGACGCCGCAACAGAGTAATTGCAGCAGCTCGTTCACGACGTTTCCTGTCCGGATTTTGATCCAAAAAGGCTTTTTCAGGTACTCTTCAACCCTTTTTCTTGTCCACTTCAATCTCAAATGGAACCCAAATCTGCTAAACTGAAAGTTGAGCCTTTACTTATTTGCTGGGTTTCATTAAAACCATGCCATAGGCACTCTTTTTAGGATGATCGAAGTTGCACTTGATTTGATTAGAACTGAATTTCCTCTAGTTGTGTATGGCTTCTGTTTCTTCTTCCTTTTTCTCGTTGTTTTGTCTTTTCCAGTCATTGCGTGTTCTTGTCTTAGAAATTTGGTTTATCAAAGCTAAGGTAGTCGGTGTTTTTGTCATAGGGCTGGTTTGGGTTTTGTTTACATGCTATAGTTTTCTTTCCTGCCCTGTGTTGAATGTACAATAGATCTGAGTAGCTGAGAGTTGTGAAAATGGCGGCTGCAATTTGCAGAAAGAAACCCAGCAACTAGAAATGTTGCAGTGGAAGCAAACCAGAAAGGAGAAAGCTATAAAAGCTTAGTGATCCTATTCTGAAGTTCTTTTTGCATGATTGGACGTTAAATTTCAGTGGTCTTACTATCTAGGTTAAAGATTTGATGTTTAGTTGAGAAAGTCTTGATTAAAGTATGCGTTTGAATCTGAAATTTGGGTGCGAAAGATGAAAATGCAGCAGGCTTGCACTTTCGGTTGGCTGAAGTTTTTGTGTTGTTGAAGTATGTGATTTGTTTGCCATGTGATTGGAATACCGTGTGCATGTATGCCATGAGGTAGAGTCATGTTTTGAAGAAGAGTTCAGTTGCATGTTTGGGGGCTGAAATGCTTAAATCATGTTTGAATGCTTGCTGGAAACATAGACAATCAGGTTACCTAACCATTTTTGCATGAATGTTTTGTCCAGATTTTCCTTGCATCAGTTCCTTTACTGTTTCTTGTTTGTTTAGAGCTTGAAGTTATGTAGTCTGTTGTTTAGCTTAAGGTTGTGATGTTGGTTTGAAAACTATCTAATCAAAGTTGTGCTCAAAATCTGGTCATGAACAAACGAAAATGCAGCAGAGCTTGCCGAAAGAAATTGCAGAACTTTGTCCTTTACCTTCGGTTGAATTTTCTGGAGTATAAACATCAAGATTCTAGGATAAAAAGTGGGAAGAAAGCTTTGTTATCTTGTTGCTTTGATTCCAGTTTTTGGTTCGGTTGAAATTGTTAAGGGAAGTTTGCATTTGCTGCGAAAGCTTTCAGCCGAAATTACTGCTGCAGAATGTTGTTTCTCATGTTGTTTTTCACGTCATTTGCATGAAGATTGCATGAAACAATCTTTCAGAAATTGCCTCTTAACCCCCCCCCAAGTCTCCCTTTGTTTCTCCATGACCCAAAAATTGGGAAAATTAATCAATTGGGTCCCATAAAAATCTGGTTTTGATTGGTATGTTTCAATTGGATTTTTGCATTGAATAACTATAAGTCTTGGAATAAGATTCTGGAGATTCGATGTTTTGGTAATTTTTATGTAGTCCTAACTTGAATTTCCTTTTTAGCAAAATTTGGAATTTTCGTCGTTTAACATTGGAAATGGTCTCTGATTCTTTTCCTTGTGAAATTTTTGCATTTGAATCATTACTTGATCTTTTTTTTGGCCCTTGGACCCTTGAAGTTCCTAAAAATGTTTAATTAGGCTTGAGTGCTTGGTTAGCGTTAGCAATGGAGTCCTTGGTAGCCTCAACTTTGCAATTCGATTGCTCGTTTGCTTTCATTTGTTTAGGTGGTACTTATTGCATGAATTTGTGAACTTTGTGTCTAAATGAGCTTGTGTTTGTCTATTTTCTTTAATTTTCCCAAATAAATTGGTACCTTGACCATTTCTTTTATTTTGGAGGATAAATAAGCCATTTAAGTCTTGTCCACCCTTTTAGCACTACAAAAGGGAGCGGTACAATTTCTTTTATCCCTTTTTGTCTCTCCTATGTGATCCAACGTGCTACGTGAAAATTGCATGTCTACTTGCTTCCCTTGTTTTTCTTTAATTCCTTTCATTTATGGCATTTACTTTCGCTTTTTATTTAAGTTATTCTTTATGGGGTATGTGTACACCTCTTGGCTTGTAATAGTTAGGGATTTAGTTATTTTATTCCTTTTCCCCTTTTAGATTGTAGTAGGGTCTCCCTAATGTAATAGATAGGGCTTGGAGGAGCATTCAATGAAGACCTATCGAAGTCATGTGCCTAGCTAGCAAATGTAATTTTAATTGTCTTATGTGTCTTGCATGCTTAGTTGCTACGTGTTAATTTGCTTTGTTAGGGCCTTGCATCTAGTCGAGCATGCTAAATGTTATGTGCTATGTGTTTATGAGTGTTTGGCATGTCTACTCGCTTTCCATAGCCATGAATGAATGTGATGGATGAATGTACGTTTCCGCTAGTCCAATGCTAGTCGGAATTCATAGAATGGGCTAGTCCAACGCTAGACCCTTAGGGATTTCCCCTCGTTAGTACATGTTTGCATGTTCATTACATGTCATGCATTCTTTTTAGTTTTATCATTTTGCATGCCCCTCGAACCCCTTTTCCCTCCATTTTAGGATTTTTGCATTTCATGCTAGTTATAGGGTTCATTTGCTTGAGAGTCCCCTTAAATATGGGATATAGACGAGTGTGGCTTTTTCTAAGCCTTAGCACGCTTGTATTCCCTCTATAAAAGGGCAAATTGAGTCACGATTTAGGTCTCCCCGTACCCAATATGCATGAATTCCCTAGGCTCATGTATTTTTAAATCCACTCTACCATTTTATACCCTCATCACACTTTCATTTTTCCTCCCATTTTGAACACGTGCACCTTTATGTTTCTTCACTTGCACACGAACACTTTTATCATCACTTGCACACATGCACTTCATATTATCATTGCACATACCGTACCTTGCCCACTCACGCGCACATTTTCATTTACATATTTATTGTTTTTTATTACTTTTTCAAACTCATATCCTCACATTGCATACATGCATTCCATTCATTTGCATCCCACTCGCATTATTCGTGACTTCTTCAAAGGATCGTTATTGGGCTTCACAATTAATGTGATTGGCACCACTCAACCTTTGAAGAGAAATTTTCCCCAATACCCCTAGGTCTAGGGTTTGCATTCATGTAGTGCATCCAAATGTAATAAATTCTTTGGTTAAAACAAGAAAATCTTTGATTAAATCATGCAACTAGCCTTGGCTAGGTCAAAGGGGTGCCTTGGATTTCATCCTTGCCTTCCCCTTTGTCAAATGTGACTCCCGAACCTTTTTCTTTGGTTTACGTGGACTAGGAGTCGTTTAAAAGGGGTGTCTTACTACTTTTTCCTATTTTTTCTTCAAAAATTCATTTTTAGGTGACTTGGTACACCTTAACTCATTACCAAGTGGCGACTCCGATTTTGATTTCAAAAACCCTTTTTAAACTACATTTTGGGTCAAATCGTCGCATTCTCAAACCCCCATTTAGACCCATTTTTCTTTTAAATCAAAACTCATTTTCCAATAAAAAAATCGAATCAAAAAATACATTTTTTTAACCATTTATTTATTTATCAAAAAATGGGGCGCGACATATAAATCAAACAAAATACACCAAGGAGTTGCTGAAAAGATTCGGAATGGAGGATTCAAAGCCTGTTGGGACACCTATGTGCACATCTACCAAACTAGACAAAGATGAAGAAGGTACAAAAGTTGAGGAGAAGAAGTACAGAGGTATGATTGGAAGTTTACTTTATCTAACTGCTAGTAGGCCTGACATCATGTTTGCTGTGTGTTTATGTGCTCGATTTCAATCCTGTCCAAAGGAATCACACTTGAATGCAGTAAAAAGAATCTTGAAATATCTTAAAGGAACCTTAAATTTTGGCTTGTGGTATCCAAAATGTCATGAACTTCCTTTGTGTGGATTCTCTGATGCTGACTTTGGTGGTTGTAAAATAGATAGAAAAAGTACTACTGGTATATGCAACTTTCTTGGAAATTGCTTGGTCTCTTGGTTTAGTAAAAAACAAAAATGCTATCTCACTGTCCACTACTGAAGCTGAATATGTTGCTGCTGGTGCTTGCTGTGCTCAATTGTTATGGATGAAAAACACATTGAATGACTTCGGTTTAGTATATGAATGTGTACCCATGTACTGTGACAACACTAGTGCAATTAATCTAACAAAAAATCCCATTCAACACTCTAAGACTAAGCACATTGATATAAAGCATCATTTCATTCGCGATCTTGTCTCAAAGGGGGTAATCCGTGTTGAGTTTGTTTGTTCTAAAGAACAGATTGCTGATATCCTCACAAAAGCTCTTCCGCTAGATCAATTTGTGTCTTTGAGGACTAAATTGGGTGTTTCAGAAAAAATGTTCTGAGTCTTATTTCTAGTCAATCTTTATCGAACGTCCGATGAATTGGAACGGACGTCCGACAGAGTTCTTCATCCAAGGTCCAGAAAAACCCTGGTTCGGACGGTTGTGTCGGACGCATCACTTCGTTCGGACGTCCGACACTAAAAAATGTGTCCTATAAGGCAGTTACACACTCTTCTAAATTCATTTTCCTTCTTAAGTCTCGGACGCGACCTTTCAGTTTCTCTAAAATTTGAAATTCAAATTCCTCTCTCCTCAAACCAAGTTCCGAGAAATTGACTCAACCAACTCTATTACACCTCTCTTGCTCATTAACCACTCATAAAAGGCACTCCTAACACCCAACTACCCCAAAATTCCCAATTTACATACGAAACCCTAACCTCATATAACCCTCTCCTTGCGGCATCATAGTGCACTCTTGTTGGCTCTTACTGTTTTTTTCTATACACAACATTCTGCATTAAAAATCATATCCACATTGCATCATGGTTAGAATGAGGGGAGGATCTACTAGTGCCGGACGGTCTTTTAAGCTTAGGGATGAAGACATTGAAATTGTTGATCCACCTCCTGTGGCACCTAAAAAGAAGAAAGTGACTCGTCGTGGCAAAGTGAAGCAGACTGCCCAAAGAAAATTAGTTACTCCAACTCCTGAATCATCTGATGAACAAATGGAAGGGCAGATCTCTGAAGGGAACATTGCTGGTGGAAATGAGGAACCAGAGCAGGCTACCCAAGGTGATGAAACTGTCACAAGGTCTTCTAGTAAAAGAAAAAGGACTGCAAAGGGGAAGAGAACTCCCCAATCCAAGAAAAAGCAATCTGCTGATCCCTCTGCTGATCAGCAGAATGAAGAAAACATTACTGAGAGTTAGCCAACACCTGAACCCTCCATCAAGAAGTCTCCAAGGACAAGGACTGATGATACGAATGTCGCCAACCTTGTGACGAAACCCGTAAAAGATTAGCTTCAGGATCGACAAGAGGACACCAAGTTTGAAGCGGATGACCTCAACCCGTTAATCACGTGGTTAACGAACCTTGGTATAATGGTAGAAGACGCCACAACCTAGTGCGATACTAGATTGATAAGTCACGAACACCTAGAGAAATTCTAAGGTATTCAAGAAGCCTTGGAGAAACCAAGAAAACTCTCAAAATCTGATTTATTGATTGAATGCCTAAAACCATTGGAAGTGTGGGCTATTTATAGCCTTACATAGAGATGAACAACTAAATGTGGAACTAGTCTTGAGTTATGGTCTTGACTAAGACTAACAATTGTAGGCTTGACTATTTCCATAAGACTAAAAATTGTGGGCTTGACCAAACCTTATGAGGTCATTGCTTAGGTAAATAACCTTATGAGGTCATCGCTTAGGTAAATAAAGCAAGGCTATGGACCATAAAGCCCTTATTACAAACGACTTAACTAAAACAATAATTGTGATTAGATGGGCAGACGACTTGAGCTTATAAAGCGTGCCCATGCCTTATAATGACTTTGCTGCGATGAAGCTGAATGAACTGCTCGAGCTCGTGTAATCCAATGGCATAGCTTAACTCGTATCATTCCCCTCCTCTTGAAAGCAATTTGCCCACAAATTGAAACATGAATGATGATAAGAAAAGTTACATGCCGTCGAGTCAATTAGGACGGAAATGTTTAATTTGTGGAAGTAGTGAGCATCAAGTGAGCAATTGTCCGAGGAGGCATCCACGTAAGGGTAGTACTCAGTCACCAGATGGAACGAAATCAAAACCGGTGAAAGAAAGAGGGAACCGAACAAATGTACCGGCCAAAGCATATGCATTAGACAACCGAATGGTTCCGGACTCGCCTGAGGCTAATGAAGGTAAAAATTTCGAGGACGAAATTTCCTAAGGGGGGGAGAGTGTGAGAACCCTAAACCTTTCATACTTTCTAAGAGTTTTGGTTTATTCCCGTTTCCCGTTTAACTAAAGTTTTGTCCACTGATCGTTCCAAAAACGGGAAGGCTTTTTTGTTATGTGCAATTGTGTAGGAGATATGTATGTATGTGTATGTGTTAGAAGTATGTTTGAGCGCGGCAATCAAACTTGGAAAAGAGGAAAAATTTTGCGAAAAGCTGGAAGGGCCGAATCCGGCCGGAAATCCGGCCAGTTCTTGGCCGGATTGATGGCCGGATTGTTGTGCAATTTTGAAAAAAATGTTCGTCCTCTCTGGCCAGTATCCGGCCAGGAATCCGGCCGGAAATCCGGCCAGATTCTGGCCGGATTCTGACGTGGCACAGCCGGTCAGCAGCTTTGACCGGCTGTTTCTTTCGTTCTTATCTCTTTGGTTGGCCAAAATATCTTCATTTCCTCTTCTTGTTCAGCCGTGGCTTTGAGAGAAAAACCAAGAAAAGCTTTTCATCTTCCAACTCCAAATTTTCTTGAATCTTGATATTTCACCGTTGGATTTTCAAACCGCTCCGTACAAGTGTTGGCTAAGGTGGTTTAAAGGTGCTAGTGGAGTTGTTTTTGGAGGGGAGGTTGCAAGTTTCTAGCTCCCTTGAATTGTAGGTGAGTTGGATAAACAAGTTTCTTGTGGTTTGGATATTGGTTAATCTAGGGTTTGAGATGTTTGAATACGTTATATTGTGGAATATTTCATGGGTTTAATGGATTATGGTGAAGTTTTCTAATTAATTATGATTTTTCTGTTTTCATATGGTTATTGCTTTGTGGCCATGTATGATGATAGTAAATGATATAGAATGAGGCTAGCTAGTGTAAATGATGGTTAGTTATAAGCAATTTTTGGTTTGGAAGAGAATTTGGACAAGTAGGGTTTTATACCCTTCAATTCTGTCCGGTTGTATATCTCATGGTTAGAGGCCGAATTAGCTTTGGCTTAAAACATGAAAGTTGTAGGGAATGACATTTTAGAGATGCCTGCAAAATTTCAGGTCAATTGGAGTAGTGTAGAGTGAGAAAAGTTGAAAATACCCCTGCTGCCCTGGTTTCGTCCGAACTTGGGACTTGTTTCTGTAATTAGCTAATTTGGCTAGGAAAACTTCTGAACTGGTTGTAGAGGTCTTCTAATGAAATGTATCCTGATGTCCTAGCTATCATTTGGCTTTGGAATCAATGGATTTGGACCTAAGTAGACCGAATTGTAGTTCGTTAACCAGAACGTGGTTTGTCCACCTGTTTTGCGGTTCTGATCTGGTATCTTGTATTTTTGACCTAGTTGCACTACAAACTGGACTGAGTGACCTTCTACATTGTTGTCGCACTATCTCTTAGCTTCGAAACGGTGGGTCTTGTACCCTAATCCAATAATTGTAGTGCCTTTAGTGCCATTCCCGTAAAATGATGTCAAGCATTGTTTTATCTGAAAATGTTTCTAGCTTGCTTTTCATAGTTATTGTTGTATTTATATGACTTTAAGCCTAGTGAACGGCTTTTGGACATGAGATTATTCTATACGACATGTTGGGACTGATTTGAGAAAAATAATGAAGCCATTAATGGCTGGAAAAATAGGTAAACACAAGGGACATGCCGTCCGTTTATTTTCTTGTAAAATGAATAAGTTAAAGTGGTTTTCGAAAATGTATTTTGTATCATATTGAACGTATTTCCTTGGAAGCGTCTTCGGTTTTTGAATAAAGGATCGAAGACTAAATTTCTATTCGAACTCGTATATTGTCTTTGGCAAATAATGTGACCGTTTTATCCTTTGAAAACATGATACCACTTTCGTTTCAAACTTCAAATGGTCCTTAAGCCTTTCCAACCGATAGAGGTATGAGTTCGGGTTTTAACGGCCACAAGTGAATTGCTTTTAAACAAGGTTTTAAGTGTGGAGGTTAAAGTATTGTATCCTCCTTTTTACATGATTTTTATCAAGGCATTGGTTATTTTATTGGCCACTTGAATAAATATGTTTTCGAGTCACATAAGCAATTCCGAAAGAATGTTTTCTTAGCCCCTCTTCTGGAACTTTGAATTGTTTTGAGTCAAGTGTTTCCTTTTAGAGACTTTATAACCCTCTTGGTTTGGGTTGCATTAGGATTATTCTTGATTACGGATCCAAATGCCTCTTTACACTTTGAAAGTCTTTTATACGTTTACTCGCGAGTAGTCGGGTATTTCTTGATTTCATCTAAATCATGTTAGATGGATTGTAATGTGATCCTTGTGATTTTAGGTTTCCTTGGTGATTGAGAAGTGGGCATTGTTTTGCGTGTCTAGGTGAGTGTTCCTTGTTTGTTATGTTTCCTGATTATATGGCTTGTTTGAATGATTGATAACGTGTTAAGGGCTTTCAATGATTGTTAAAATGAGTTTTCTAGGCGAGTGTGTACTTTATCGCACTCGACCTAATAGATGTGAAATTTTCAACGATTAAATGATTGAATGCTAGTTGCGCATGTATGTAAGCCTTTGGGCTGAACTGGCCACTGCCCTTGTTACCGGTCGTCTCGAGCCAGAAGCGGACTCGGTCGGGGCGACTAGGGACCTGGGTAAACGATCCGGTATACTCGAGTATTACCCTGTAGGTTGGTGGAGCCCAGCCAAAAGCCAGGGACGGGGTGAATGAAATGAACGAATGGATGAACGAACGAGGGTTTTACTTACAAAAATGAAATCTTTAAACGAACGGAGGAATAAGGGGGAAATGTCAGGAGAACGAGCGAATGAACGAATTTATGGCTCCTAGTGGGCCCGTATCCTTTTAATGAATGTGTTTATCGCTTTATTGTACTTGTATCGTGAATTGTTGTTTACATGCATTTGTTTCTCTTGTTGCCTATGTGTACGGAACCTCACTGAGCTTTCCAGCTCATCCCTTTAGTTTTTTTTGTTTTCCTTAGCAGGGGAAGACGTGCGAGGACGGAAGCTACGAATAGATTAACCGTTTTAGTACTTTGGTTTCTTTTGTAAAGGTTCTCGCCCTAGTGCTTGGCACGGGCTGGTTGTATGGTGAATTGAGAACCTATATTTTGACAGTTGTACTTCCATTGAGACAGTAATGTATATAAGTTTACGTTTAAGTTTGGAATTATTTGTTATTTCGATTGTTTTGTGGATTTTCTTATCTTTTCTTATAGTGACTGACTGAGTCCCGGCGAGAGCTGGGCAGGAGGTCCGCCGATACCCTGGGGTACGCCCTAGGGAGAAGTGGGGCCGTCACATGTACATTGTAAATGAATACACTGATAATGTTTCTGATGGGACGTACTGCTGGTTCCAAAACTGACACTCAATCTTGTGATGACAAAAAGGGGGAGAATTGGAATTGGATTTGGTTTAACACTGATAGTATAAAGTATCTAGTTAGGGGGAGACAGTCTCAGGGGGAATTGAGCTGGATCAGCACTGATGATGTGGATTGCGTTTCTTCCTATATACTACTCATGCACTTCGTTAGGGGGAGTTGTTATATTTTGTGCTCTATCCAATTGTTTTGTCATCACCAAAAAGGGGGAGATTGTTTATCTCAATTCATATCTTTTGATGATTACAAAACAATTGGATGTTTCTAACACCTTTTGTAGAGATCCTTTTCAGAAATAAACCAAACAGGTCTGTGGATTTAAAGCAGAAAAAGAAGATCAAAAAAGAATGAAGTCTGCTGAGGATGATGTCGGACGCACAAAAGGAGAATATCGGACGTCCGATATTCTTTGAGTATCTTCGGACGAGTAAAGAACTCAGACTCGGACGTCCGAAGAAGACAAGCCAGGAGTTACTCGATTACTGATCAGGTTCGGACGCTCAACACCTGTGTATCGGACGTCCGACAAACGTTGCTGCTCTTCGGACGCAACACTCTGGACGCATCGGCCGTCCGAAGGAATTGAAGAAGAAAGTCCAAGTATTCATCCTACCCTCGGACGCATGATCAGACGTCCTAAGGGACTCAAGAAAACTTCCAGAACTCATTGATCTCGTTTAGACGCATAAAAACCAAACATCGGACGTCCGACAGCACCAACGGCTAGTTGACTCTTCAGTTACCTTCTACCCGTTGACAGCATTAATTGAGGAACTCTCTGGTCTCCTACAAAAAGAACAAAGTCAACCACCTCAAAAAAACTTTGTACATCAAGCCTACATCAGATAGTGAGTGATTCGTGTGCTAGAATACTCAAAAAAAGAACATTTGTACTCCTTGCTTGTGCAATCTTCGTGCAGTTTTTCAAGTGTGACATAGCTTCTTCAATAGTGTAGCATAGTGAGGGTTTGCGAGTGTTTGTAAAACTTCCTTGCTTGACCAAGTGTGGTTTGGGGCAAGAAGGAAGTGATCCCTTCCTTGTACACAAAAGATTGGTTGCAAGTCTGTTCAACTTGAAGTAACTTGGTATATAAAAGTGGTGTTCAAACCTCAGTTGTGTTTGAAGCCTGGTTTGTTTCTTTACTTTCATTTACTGCTTTTCTACATAAACTGTTCTTCTCTCCATCTCACGAATACCTGTGCTCTTGTGTTATCTTGTTCATTGGGAGGTATTTGAGAAAAGAAAGGCTGTCTGTGAAAAAAAAGTAGAATATATCTTAGCAGGTTTTTGAAAGCCTAATTCACCCCCCCTCTTAGGTTGTCTTCGATCCTTACACTACTCAAATCTTGAGATTTCCCTATTGAATTTTCAAACTACTCCATTCAAAGGTATACTAAGGAGGAATAGAGGTATTGGTGGAGTTGTTTTTGGAGGGGAAGCCTTAAGTTTCTACCTTTCTTAAGCTCATAAGGTGAGTTGTTAAGAAAGTCCCTTTTTGTTCTAATATTGGTTAATTAGTGGCTTGTAAAGGTTAAATATGTTATATTGTGGATGATTTCAAGGTTTTAAGTGAAGTTGGTCCAATTTTTGATTTATTGGGCATTTTTCTGATTTTATATGATAGTCATGGATTGGTCTTGGATTGATGGATTAAAATGGCATTAAATGGAACCATTATACATTAATTGTGGTTGTTTACGGAAAATTTTCGCTTGTGGGGATAAATTCCGGTTCTAGGGTTTCGATTTGAGGGTTTTCTAATGGTTGGCTTTTAAGCTTCTAATTGGTTTTGATTGAGAGGTATTGTGGACCTAATTAAGTGTATTTACTAGCCTATGATTTGTATGTGAAAATGGGGTTGAATTGAGATATATTTGGTATTGTATGGTAGGATGGAAAATAAGAAAATACGGGGAAGTGCTGTCCAATCTTTGAGAGCATTTAATTGCTTTGAATTTGAGTTGATCTTGATTAATTTTATGGAATTCTTGTGATTTGAAAGTTAGGATGATGAAGTTCCATGTTAATGATATTTCCAGACTTTATCTAAGCGATTTTATCTTTTATTTGCCAGGTATATGATTTGTAGAAGTTATTCTAGTGTTAAGGTGGGAATTACTAGCCTCAATTGTAATTAGTGATGTTTATTTCTTCCCTCATATGAGAAGTAGTAATCTGTCCTATTTTTGGATTGTATGTTTGACCTTGAGAGAGACTGAATCGGCCTTTGCTCAAAACATGAAACTTGTAGACACTTGAGTTAATTGTCTACCTGCAAAATTTCAGATTGATCAGAGTACTGTAGCTTATGAATTGACCAAAATATCCTTGACTGTTCATAGACCCTGTTTTGCAGACAGTTTTCTGTCCTCTCCGAGATTTCGATATTTGACCCTGAAAATGTATGATTAGGCTTTGGAGGTCTTCATACAAAATGTTAATATATGTCTTAGCTTCGTAACGATATAAGATTCGTGCCAATCCGATAAGTGTAGCTTCTGTTGTAATTAAAGTGCCAAGGTGATAGAAGCTTGTTAATGTTAGAATTCCTTTGCTTGACCTGATATTTATAATCTAGGGTTTCGACTTAAGCAAGGCAATGATATATGCTGGAAAAGGTTCGTGAGCTGTTGTTGGTGAGTGATCCCTCAACTACTTCACAAAAGTTACTTTTGAAATAATTCTTGCATTGATTACATGATTGCATATCATTGTGTATGTGTGTGTGTGCCATGACATTTTGGCTTCAACGATATCTTGGGAAAATCTTGTGCTTAGAACCAACGTCTCCACTACTGTTTATGCATTCTTTGGAGCATGATGGCTCCTTATTTCTATTTATCTATTACTTGATCTAAGGGAGCGTTGGATATTTAAATACAAGGATTTCACTAGCTCCAAAGAGCAATATACGCATATTTGATCACTGATTCATGACATCATTTACATGCACTACCATAAAGCTTATTTCATTTTTGGATTTTACTGTTCACTCGCTGGGCTTCTAGTTCACCCCAAATGTTTTCTTCTCCCTACAGGGATCGAGGCAAAAGAAGCACTTGTATTACGTTATTTGTGTGACAGGATAGCACATATCCTGTATGTGAGAACCCGTAATTTTTCCAACTTCTAGGTTTTATTATATTTCTAGGTTTTCTTATTTTCAATGATTTGTTTTCTGCACTTTCTGTATCCGGAAAATTTTCTAGATAAATTTTATGAGTAAATATAATTTTTAAATGATTTTTCTAGTATTGAATAGGTTTTGAGAAATTAAGAGTGAATACCGGACGTGGGACCCACTAGTGCGAAAAGTTCGGCAATTTTCGGCCAACTAGGTTAAGTTTTGGATACTGGATTTAATTTATCAGGTGTTAAGGGATAAGTAGAGGATGTTATTTGGATTGGTGTGAGAGGGAACAAAGAGATAGAGATTCATTAATTAGGTGACAAGTGTCACCATTTGATTGGGCTACCTTAAGACTTTCTTACCATTGACTTAAATAACCAAAAATGACCCAAATATCTTCAAGAAGAGCCGGCCCTCTCAAGCTTTCTTTCTCTCTCTCTTATTCCAAGTACAAGGAAGAAAACACTTCAATCTTGCTCCAAATCATCAAAACTAACCATCCAACCTTGAAATTACTCCATAAAACCTCTTCAATTAGAGTTAGTAAGTGGATTTGTGGAGTTATTTGGAAGGTTAAGGTGACCCATAGCTCTCTCTCTCTCTCTTTTGTTTTAAAGGTAAGTCATGAAGTACCACCCTCCTCCCTCTAATGATGCTTAATTGATGCTTAGTGGTGGTATAAGGTGCCACTTTATGGATTATATTGTGATTTTTGGTTGAATTGAGGAATTTTTGTAATTTTTGGGGATTTTTCTGTTTTATTATGAGTATGATTGTGTGGCTATATATGATGATTGGAAATGGTATATAATGATTCTAGAAGGTGGAAAAAGTGGAAGATTGCAAGTAATTTCTGTTTTGGAAGAAATCTGGAAAATTAGGGTTCCTTGGTTCTTCATTCTGTCCGAAATTTTAGGTCATAGATAGAGGCCGAATTGGCCTTAGCTCAAAACATGAAAGTTGTAGGAAATGACATTTTAAAGGTTCTTACAAAATTTCAGATCAATCGGAGTAGTGTGGAATGAGATAAGTCGAAATTACTATTGCTATTCTGGTTTTACACGAAATTGAGATTTGCGACTGTAATTGGGTGTTTTGGTCTGAATTGCTTCTGAATTGGTTGTTGAGGCCTTCTGATGAAATTTAACCCTGTTTCTTAGCTTTCAGCTGGTTTTGGAATTTCTGGATTTGGACTTGTAGAGCCTGAGTTATGATGTTTCCGCTAGAATACGTTTTGGTGAATCTGTTTTACGTTTTTTATGTGGTATCTTGCATTTTTGACCTGTTTGCACTCAAAACTGGGTTGAGTGACCTTCTGTGATGTTGTAGCCCTGTCTTATTTTAGCTTCGAAATGGTGGGTCTTATACCTTCATCCGATAATTCGAGGGCATTTGGTGCCATTACCGCAAAAAGAGGTCAAAAACTGTTTTTTCAAGGCCAAAGCTAATTGCATTTTCGAATTTTCTGATTTTCTCTAATGTTTGTATATGTTTATGGAACCCTATTGGGGTCATATTTGGCATTGATTTATGATTCGTTATCGAGTCTCATTGTACTTGTTTACATGTTTTAAGGCTTACTCTTATTCTGGTCATTTCCTAGCTAACTTTTGTACTTGTACTACTTTGAGCCTAGTGAACGGCTTTTGGGAAATGAGATGAATTTTGTGTGAGATGTTGGGACTGATTTGAGGAAATAATGAAGCCATGATGGCTGGAAAATAGGTAAAAACAAGGGATATGCTGCCGAAATTTTACTTGAAGGCTAGTTGGATTTACTTGTGATTTGAGCAAAGTGCTTTTGGGTTGTTTGCGCCTAGGTCTTCATGTTACCTTTTCGTTTCCAAGAAAATCATGTTTTCCACCCTTGCATTAATATTTATTTGGCAAGGCGTACGACGTGTAGTCGAGCCTCACTTGTGCATTCCGTTTACTCGATTTTGGATATGAAACCTTCAATTAGTTTACTTTGATTATTTTAGGGTTTCTTGGCGATTAAGGCCAATCTGAAGTGAAAACTTTTGAAGTTGAGCCGGTGAGTGTACCACTCCCCTCCATTGCTGTTTAACTTGATTTCTGCTCTGCAGTCTGTTTATTTGTTTGAGACGAGAGTGTACTTTATCACACTCGTTCTCTTGTCTGTTCATATGCCAATTTACTATGCAAAATTTGAATCTGTTATCTGTGTCTGCATCTGTTCGGATTTCTATGACCTATGAGCTCAGTCCTGTGGCTAAGTTATTCGAGTCGGGCCGGCCGGCAAGGGCCTGGACGATTAGATAACGAACCACGGTAGTCTGTTCGGGGATTTTGGGTATTGAGACCCTTGATTCCGGGTATACTCGAGTATTACCATTTTGTTCGTTTGAGGTGAGCGGGCCCGGTAAAGGGGTGTTTGGTGGACGGAATTCGGTGCGAAGTGGGTCTACGGACGCGTTGGTTCTATATACGTTGACGGAGAGTCAACCGGTTTGGATCAAGTACTGCGCTGGAAATTTGGCTCCTGAGAGCCACTTGTATCCTTCCTATGTGAATCATTAGTTACTTTACTTTACATCTGGCATGTGTATCTGATTTGTTAAATGTGAAATGCCATGATTTTTCTGCTATATGTTTGGTACCTCAGTGAGCGCAAGCTCACCCCTTTCTGTTCCTTTTGTTTTCCTTACAGGAAAATAAATACTTTTGGACTGGATTTGACAAATGGCTGCCAAATTGAGCTAGTTGAACATATCATTTGTATAGCTCATGTATTAAAATCTTGTACTTTTGGGAACTGTTTTCCTTTTGATTTGGCAAACCAGACATGTATCCACTTTTGAATACTTTTGTATGCCACTTTGGCTTGTAAATGCTAAGTTTCAAGATGGGAATGTTTGCTTGGTATTTGGTTGGGTTCTGACGGGTCGGTTACTATTCATAGCCGACTTCGATTTTATTTTTTATTTATTTTTTTTTTTACTCACGGTGGTAAATTTCGGGATGTATTAGCTCGTTCTATACCGAACCGTTAGTCCTGGCGAGAGTTGGGCAGGCGACCCGCCGAACCCTCTGGTTCGCCTTAGGGGGAGGTGGGGCCGTCACACTGTACAATTTAGATTTGGATTCATGTTGTGTAATAGTTGGGCTAGTGTGACTGTTTGGAATTGAAGTGGATGAATGTGTACGTTCCACGCATAGAATTAGTTTCCGCTTCGCTTATGATATGAAATTCTTGGAGAATTTGATGTATATTTGAGATATATCTTGTAATTCAGTTGAGAACTGTAGTGAACAACTGAGTTCCGGCGAGAGTTGGGCAGGTGGTCCGGCGAACCCTTTGGTTCCCCTTAGGGGGAGGTGGGGCTGTCACACGTTACTCCAATGACTCCTCATCAATAACGCATATAGCTTTGGTTCCATGATAGAATGTATAATGTATGGTGCTTTGGCAGTAAGGTGACACCTCCTTGAATCCTCCAAAATGCAGCTGATAGAATGAAGACCACTTGTTGCACGATAGTCAGAAGGCGTAGGACAAGATTCAAGTGCAAGAACTCCTTTTGAGACATCATTACTTCCCCCAACAAGTGAAGTAGGCTCATGGGTGAAGTTAAATACCAGTGGATCGTAAAGGGATACAACACTTAAGGGTCAAATTTCATGAAAACTTTGATATTCACCAATGGATTTAGGGATGGGGCATGCCATGATCAACTCAATCTCTCCTTGCTTAACCTGCAACAAAGCAACTACTCTCGAAGGCAATGCCTTGTCGAGTTCATTATGTGAGGACTCGCAAAAACTATTATTTTATGCCTAATTTATGGCTTAATAAATTATTTAATTAGGTTTTAATTCCAAGGAATATTTTCTAGTCTTATTAGACCTAAATAAGTGGTAGTATATCTTCGTTATATTTTTAGAATGATTCGTTTCGAAAATTAATTTCCTAGAGCGCGTTTAGTAAAAATAGTGAATAGTACTTGGAGATTTTATCCGCGTAGTAGCACGATAAGCTTGGAATATTGGAGACTTGTACTATGGTCCTAAAATAGGTAATTTTATGAATAAATATTCAAGTGATAGTTAGTAGTGCAATCGTTATAAGAATTTTCCGAAAGTTTCGCGTTATAGCGTTAAATTTGACGGTACGCGTTTTCACGCGCGCGACTTCAATTGAGGGACTTTAGACCCTTATTTCGGGACAATTAAGAGTGAATAATATTTACATGAATATATATGCCTTGGAGGTTTAGTGCACTAGTGAACCAAACGCGCGAGAAAATCGAGCCGTAATCGCACCAAACGGCCCCTAATGAGAGTTGACTTTTGGGTGAATTACCACCACTTATTTCACCTTCTCTTGGAAGCTAAAGGAAGTCAGATTTCCCTCCATTTTCTCTCTCCTCACAGCCGACCAAACTCCCTCCTCTCTCTAACACAATTGCTTCAAAAATTCTGCTCACTAATCTCACTCAAAACCACCCCAAATCATCTCTAAATTTAACCAAACTTGCACCACACCTAGCTTGACACTTGAGGATCATCTTGAGCTGCAAACAAGGGCTGGAAATCACGGTTTCTTGGAGCTTTAAGAGGGCCGAAAATTCTGACCTTGCAAACCAAAGGAGTAGGTAATGATCAACCCTTGGATTCTTATCTTTTGGAGATTATATGGCAAGATTAAGCTCATGCATGCACTTAGTTACTTGATTATGGTGTAAAAATGTGATTGTGGGCTCTTGGAATTCCCACACTTGGGTTGTTGTTGCTGATTTGATGATTGATGGTGATTATATTGTTGGTTTAGTAGTTATAATGATGCATTAGTGGTGGGTAATTAGTAGGAACTTCATTGGGTGTAAGAAGCTAAAATTTCCAATTTTGCCCCTGCCATGTTCGGCCATTTCCAGGCCAATTTTTAATGGTTTAATTGCTTGAATTGGATGTTTGTAGGATGTATTAGATGTGTGAAAATTTTCATTTAAAAATAATGAGGTTTGAATGGGCAAATGAATTTTTTTTAGAAACCAGCAAATCTGGAAAACTGATTAGCGTATGCTCTGACCAGCAGTAGTATTTTGGCTATAACTCTGTCCTCGGATGTCAAAATCATGTGCCGTCGGTGGCGTTTGAAACTATACATTCCTAGCTTTAATTTGGTATATAATGCACGTTCTGATTCTTTGTGAGCAAGCCGAACGAAATGTTTTAAGTTCGCTGTCCTGTTACTCTGTTCATCTGGAATGAGGTGTTCAGGCAGTAACTTGATGCCCGAATTTGAACCAGATGGGTGCCGAATTTGGAAACAATTTCTTCTGTGATATTTTAACTCTATGAATGTATTTTCCAACGGCGTAAGCCATGCTCGATTTCGAGCTATAATGACTGAGTTGTGACTGAAACAAGTGGACTGCTCTGTTTTGGAAAACCCTAATGTTTGGACTGGTTTGGAACCAAATCTTGGAGTGAACTTGTTAGTTGATGTTTTTGATATTAAACACTTACCAAAGATATTATGGGTGTATCTTAGACCCTTATTTTACAAATGAACCATGGTTGGATAACTTTCTTGGTTAAACGATTGGAAATTTGGAAAATGAAAGTCAAAGGCAGATTGCCTTAGGATTTTTCTTGAACTTTGGTTGGCTAATTAACTACCTTGCCGAAGGTATTTTTCCCCGAAATTCGATATAGGGATACTTTCCATATAGTATTGAAATACTGCCAATTTTGGTGCCAATTCAAGTTCGTTTCGATACCCAATTGAATTACTAAAGTTAGAGGTTCAAATCTGGAAAATTCTCATCCAGTCTTGAATTTGCTCAACTTCGGGCTACCGTATCTCGGTGCTCGAAACTCCGATTCTTGATCCGCTTGTTTTGTCATACACTTCACTTGCAACACTAATTGAGCTGAAAATTTCAGAGGCCGGTTTGCAACGTGTGAATCGTGCCGAATCTCCAAAGTTGGCCGAAATCCAACTTAATTCTGCCATGAAAACCAACCCTGCGTCTTCAAGCCCATTTTTGACCACTTTTCACTTCGATTCATGGAAAAGTGTCTTCTAGGAACTTATAGTACTCTCTCAGAGGATTCCAATGGTATAAATTTTTCCAATTCTCGACTTATACCGAGCGAGTTACGATTTTTCAAAGATTTAGGATAAAACTGAAATTCTCACATTTCAAGGCAAAGAAGTTTTTCCAAAACTCTTAATTCTCGTAGTATTATTCAAACGTTTTGCCCTCGATTTTCATGATATAAACTCAAATAATATTGTACCTAATAAAAGGCAAGTTGAACCTCGATTTACGTGTAATTGAGGTTCCTTTTTGCAAAATAATTCTTAGATTGTACTAGTGTACAATCTTCCTTGATAAGTGGGTTAATTGTGTGATTATCCACTACTAAATTGCCAGGCGCGCAAGGAGACCTTCAAGAGGATCTCACCGTGGACACTTGAACTTCCGGAAAATAATTCTTATTGAATTGCTCGGTGAGTGTCAAGTGTGTGAATTTTGATACTTGCTTATTTGTGGTATTTGTTGAAAGTTTTAAAAATAAGGGCGGGTGCGTACTTTATCGCACTCGTTCTAATTTCAAATGAATGAATGAAACGTATTGAATGAATGAATGAAATGCAATGTTATGTCATGAATGCTTATGTCGTTGGAGTGAACCTCCTCGACTTTCAAATGAATGGGGGACGCCCAAACTCATAGGCCGTCCTTAGACTCGAGCCAGCAATGGGCTTGGTCGGGGATTTGGACGAGCCATGAGATACACATAAGCTCGACCTAATAAGAGGTCTTGCTTGGCATACTCGTAGAGTAGCGCCCAATAATAGACTTGTGGGCCCTTGGGGTGTACGGTGGACGGAGGAAAGTAAGTGGTGGTCTACGGAAATGGAAATACCGACCCGGTTGACAGGAGGGTCAATGCGGGAAGGTATACGAATGACAACGGCAGATCAAGTGGAACTTAGCTCCTGAGAGCTACTATATCCTTGAATTGTTTCTGATTACTTTTCCTGTTTGAATAATTGATTATTGAAAAGACATGGTTTTATTTATTAAATTGGGTTTGTTATTTGACTAAGTGCTTGCATGTGTGTTTTTGGCCTCACGAGCGTTTCGCTCACCCTATAGTTTTGTTTTCCTTAACAGGACCGACTCTTGGAGAAATATGGAGAAACCATCCGTTGTAATTTTGTTAAGACTCCTGTTATATATTTTGACTAGGCCCTGGTTTGGGTTGTACTTTTGGAAATTGTAAACTTGAAAAGTTTGGGCCCTGATGTGTACTTTGAATTTAAGTCGTTTCATGATTACCCGATGTGCTGGTTATACATTAAGTGACTTATTAAGCTTGAACGCTTCCGCATTATTGTATTCATGTTGTTCTCATCGAAGTGATTAGTTCGGTTTGAAATTGAATGGAATTGCTTGAGTCCTGGCGTGAGCTGGGCAGGCGTCCGCGGATACCCTTTGGTCCGCCTTAGGGAGATGTGGGGCGTCACACATTAGCATGCAAGAGCACATGTTTACGGAGCATAAGTAATAAAGGCTGATTATAGTGCACGACTTTCCTATCGTTCTTAGCCTTTATTATCATGTTTTGTTTCCTAGTGTTTGTCTTAACTAATGCTTGTTCATTTGTAACACTAGTAACATCATTATTCCCTTGGGTCGATTGCTCAAATGCAGAGGTCGAACAATTTTCAGATTCGGCCCCTTGTTTTCTCCTTTGACGGTCCAAATCACATTCTCTTTGCAATTTAAGTTGGTCCTCGTACACTTGTGAAGGTGTGAGAGGAGTTAAGACCATTCGTTTACCATTGTGCAAAAGAGTATATTTGTTAGACCAACCATTAAAAGTAACATGCTTATCAAATTGCCATGGCCTTCCTAGAATCACATGAGTAGCATGCATGGGTACAATATCGCTCATGACTTCATCACAGTACTTACCAATAGAGAAAGGAAGGCGTACCTGCTTTGTGAGAACCCGTAATTTTCTTAATTGCTAGGTTTTATTTTCTATTAATTGCACGCTTTTCCACATTTTATTTATTCGAAAAAAATTGTGAAAATAATTTTTATGAGTGAAGATGGTTTTGAAATCATTTTTCTAGTATAAGTTAGTTTATAAGATTTTAAGAGTGTATACCGGAGGTGGGACCCACTAGTGCGGTAAGTTTGATAAAATTCGGCCGATTAGGTTAAGTTTAGTATTCAGGGAGTAATTTATTAGGTGCTAAGAGATAATTAGAGGTTACTTAGTTGGATCAATCTTGGAGAGACAAAAGGATAAGTGTTAAACTTAAAAGGTGCCACGTGTCACTTTTTCATTCGAGCTTGGACTTTGACCATTATTTCTTACCTTTACTAATACTCAAATTTGACCCAAAAATCACCCAATTTTTGCAAGCCTTTGGCCGGCCCTCTTAACAAGAAGAAAGAAAAGAAAACTCTCAACCTTTTGCTTCTAATCTTGCCTAAATCTTGCAATCCAACCGATTAATCTTGAGATTACTCCATAAAAACCCTTAGCTAGGTAGGTTTGAGGAAGTTGGTGGAGTTGTTTGGGAAGCAAGAGACCTAAGCTACAACCTTTTGGGAGATAAGGTATTTTGCCTAGAACATCCTCTTTACTTCAATTAATTGCTTATTAGTGGTTTTTAGTTGTTTTAGATGTTGTATTGTGGAAGATTAGCACTTGAATGCATGAATTACGGTTTAGGGTTTTCAATTTCCCTATTCTGCCTGATACTGTTACACCTAGTTAAAGGCCGAATTAGCCTTGGGTTAAAACATGAAAGTTGTAGAGAATGATGTTTTATAGTAGCCTACAAAATTTTAGCTCAATCGGAGCAACGTAGCCTGTGAAAAGACTGAAAATACCCCGCTGCCCTGTTTCTATCCGAGAATGGTAATCAGCTTTGGTAATTGGTTAGTTTGACTGGGAATACTACTGATTTGGTTGTTTATGTCTTCTTAATAAATATAGCCTGGTATCTTAGCTTTTGTATGGCTTTGGAATCACTTGAATTGGACTTTGGTAGCCTGAATTATGGTTATTTAACCAGAATGCGGTTCGCTAACTTGTTTATGCGGTTCTGGTTTGGGACATTGAAATTTTGACCTCGTTGTACTACAAACTGAACTGAGTGGTATTCTTCAACATTATAGCCCTTTCTATTATCTTCGAAATGGTATAAAATTTACCCCAATTCGATAAGCGTAGCTTAGGTTTTGATCGAAACATCGAGAGACGTCAAACCTGCCTGTTTGGCCTATTGTCTTTCAAGTTGGTTTTCGGTTACATTATTAAACTTGTGTTATGATTGGCTATATATAAAGGGTATTGTGACCCTACTTAGATGTTTTAATAGCTTGTGTATTATATTTGAGGTTGTGGTTGATTTGGGTTGATTTTGGTGATGAATTGTAGGGTGAAAAGTAAGGAAAAACCAAGGGAAATGCTGTTAAAATATTCGCAGGAACCCCGGAGCAGTTCTGGGAAATCTGCAATAGCTGGATGTTGAAATATCGGAATTGAGTTCCGTTTGTTGTGTTTTCAACTAGATTCATGGGGCTATGAACCATGTAAATTTCAGTCTCTGGTTTGGTCTGTGGGATTTAGGGTGATTTTTCAAAGTTAACCGAAATTGTATACCTGTTTTGCCTTTTTCTGGTTAAGACAGCAATTTGAGGCTCGAATTTGATTGGCTTGTGATCTGAATCTTCTAAATGTGTCTTCTGAGAAATTTTACCCCTTTGAGTCTATTTTCCAACAGTGTAAATTTTACCAATTTTGGACTTAAGAATCCTAAGATATGATTTTTCAATCAGGGGTGTGCAAAACTAGAAAAAATTCTGTTTTCTTGGAATTATTTTCACTTTCAATTTCATCCTGAGATATGAGCTAGTACATCATTGTAAGCAAGGTTTGTAAAATCGGGATCCCACATCGGATCGATTTTAGTTTCACAGAATCGGATCGTAGGATCGTAAGATTCTACCAAAAACTCCTAAATTTACTAAATTAATGAATTTGAAATTCATATATCATTTTGTACATCCTAAAAAATATCAAATAAATAAGTTACTCATAAATATATAGTATTTTTTACTTACTATCTGACAAGTAATAAAGAAGAGAATATAAACCTGTTATCTGTCATGATTTCAAGTCTTAAAACCAAATGCTTCACAGTTTACACAATCATAATTTCAAATATAAAATAATCATCAACCTTCACAAATACTAAAAAGCCAAACATCCGAAAAGATTTTCAAGATCAAAATTAACTACTAGAATGTCATCTGTCATGTTTAAACAAACATGAAAAAATAAAAAATAAAATAGCAATAATTCATCATTTTCAAGTATCATAATAATTCAGAAATACATTAATTTATAACCAATCATTTTCATCGTTTGAATCAAATTCATTATTCCCATAATCCATATTATCAAAATCATTATTTTCCCAATCATCTTCACCATCCCAATTCTCTTGGAATTCATCTTCGGCATTATCTTCATCACCATCCAAATTAGTATCATCCAAATCATTAGTTCCCATTTGAAGATCAGTTTCGGGAACCATATCAAGATAATCATCATCTTGGCGGTCGAATTCAGTTGAAGGCCCATCATCCTCATCAATAACATGAATCTCTTTCATTTTATTAACTTGTCTTCGACGGACATGGGTTTGACGATCTTCATGATCATCTAAATAAACAAACAATAATAATGAAAGTTACCAAAAACAAGAGAACTTGCAAAATAAAACTATAAAAACAAAAAAAGAAGATAAACTTTATACTTAAATTGGAAGAAAGAAAGAAACTTACAAACTCTCTGCACATTTCTTGTAAGTATTTCAATTTCATCATCTTCATTTCCCTCTTCATCTGAAGTGTCACATTTGGGATTGTCATCTAGAACTCGTAACCAGCTATTTTCTCTTGGAAGAGTTGGATTTTCTCTCTCTGTCACCCATTCATCATCTGAAGGCAAATTCTCAAAAGGAATTTCTTCAATAACACGTTGCCCTTGCCTTTGTCTCTCTCTCAACTTCAAGTTGTACATCACAAACACAAGATCATTCATTCTTTTTTGAGCCAAACGGTTTCTTCTCTTAGAATGTACCTATTGAAATTGAAAGAACTTATACAGTTATACTACGAACATAAATTCAAATGCTAAACAAAATATTAGACTAAATGAGATATTATATTATATGAAAACATTTTTACCAATTCAAATGCGCTCCAATTTCGCTCACATCCAGAAGAGCTACAAGTTAAACTGAGAATTCGAATGGCAAAATTTTTCAACTCTGGACACTCATCGCCATAAGATTCCCACCAATCAGCTGTAGGAAATTAAAATCAATAACAAATTAGTAAAGGTTTTAAAAATAAAAACACAATGTTCAAATAGAAACTAACCAGGAGATTTCTTGTTTCTTGTTAGTACAGCATTTTCATGACCAAATAATCCATTTGCATGTCGAAAGTCATCTAATTGCAAATCAATCTTCACCCTTTCACCAGATTCGGGAACCATCTTAGCAATGCAATCATAAAGGCCACGTTTTATATTTGCATCCGACTGAAAATCTGGACTATATTGAAATTGAGGATTCAAATAATAACCCGCGGCATGTAAAGGATGACTCAATTGATCTTCCCATCTTTTATCAATGATAGCAAATGCCGATTCATATCTAGCATATAAACATGAGTTTGGTTAAAAAATTAACTAAAAAAATTCATTCTACTATCCAACACAGAAATTATAAATGAACTCATAATTAATATGATAATTTATTTAAAATTTACCTCTTTCGAATATTGTTCACATTTTGTTTGATTTCTTCTTTTGCCTGATCAATAGCTTTATAGAGAAAGCCCATGGCTGGTTTTTCATCAGAATCAACCATCCTCAATACTTTGATAAGAGGCGAAGCTATCTTTAAACATAACTCCACATTTGGCCAAAATTGTTGATTATCAAAAATGATGCTCTCAATTTTTTTCCCCTTGTTTCTCCTAGCATACATGCTTGTTTTCCACTTATCCTAACAGAAAAAGTTAAACAAATTCCCTTTCAGCTCGCTGAGATGTCTCATGGTCAAGTATGAAGTAGCAAAACGAGTAACACCAGGTCTAATCAACTCCTTGCCATTAGTGAACTGTTTCATCCAATTAATAACTGTACCCCATGAATAAATATATGTAACCACTGATTTCGCTTTTTGTATAGTAACTTTGTGGAGAGAATCAAACTTTTGAAAATCTTCTAACATTAGATCAATACAATGAGCAGCACAAGGGGTCCAAAACAATCTTTTTCTCTTTTCCATCAATATTTTTCCAGCTGCCTTATAATTAGAAGCATTATCGGTGATGACCTGCACAACATTATCCTCTCCAATTTTTTCCACAATACCATCTAACAATTCAAATAATTTTTGAGCTGTTTTTGAAATATCAGTGGTATCTACCGAAGATAAGAACACAGTACCAGCTGGACTATTCACAAGAAAATTGTTCATTGTTCTCTTTCTCTGATCAGACCATCCATCAGACATAATAGTACAACCAGTTTTTTTCCACTCTGTTTTGTACATATTCAGCAAATTCAATGTCTCTTGCACCTCTTTTTTCAAAAAGGTCACCCTCATTTCATGGTATGAAGGTGGTTTAAGTCCTTTTCCATATTCTCCCAATTTCCTAATCATTAAAGGAAACAATGGGTTATTTACAGCATTAAATGGAATGGCACTTGTATAGAACCACCTAGCCATTATTTGACAAACTTCATCTCTATCTTGTTTCTTCCATTTCTCATTTATGGTTGTTTGTCTCACATTCAACCCCCCAGATTTCCTCACAACAAAGTTGTCCATAGAAAATTTTTTAGCCTGCTGCTTAACTTCACTTTCTTCTTCTTCTAAATCATACATGGTACTAACCCTTTGTTTTTTTTTCCTTGATTCCTCAGAACTTGCACTTAGTAAATCAAACATTTGGGTTCTAACATCTTCAGGAACGCTGGGACATGGTTCAACATTTGTATGTGTACAAGCTAAATGATGCATAAGCCTATACACACCACCAGCTCGAGTAATCCCACAGTATTTACACTGAACTTGTTTTTTATTAGCATTAATTTCAATTCCATGATCCCACCCGGGATCCAATCGAGCACCCGATTTTCTACTTTGTTTCTTTGAAGCGGATGAAGACATTTAAGCACTGCCAAATATATTAGAATATTCATAAGAAACCAAGAAATTCAGACCAGACCAGCACTTGATAAAAGAAAATAAAGCTAGCATTCAGAAAATAAGCCAGACCAGACCAGCACAAGAAATTCTCATTAGAGATTTTTGGCTTGCAACTGTAATTTCTTTTACTTTTTTTTCCCTATTTAGATATGGTTTTTTTTTTTAATTTGAACGAAAAGACAAACAAAATAGTAGAATGATTAAGATTTAAACAGGTCAGTAAAGTGGAATGGGCTGCACAAGTAGGAAAATTTGAATGTTGGGTGGTGGCTTAGTGATATAACAACATAGGCTGGTCCAACGCCATGTTAAGATTCATGAACTTGGGCTCCCATTCCATTGTCAAATCTAATATTTCTTGTGAAGATTTCTACACGCTAGCCACAAGCTCTAGCAGAAAATCTGTAGTGAATTTTAATCTTGTCTTGAAAGCAAATATGATTTAAGTCGTGGCAGAGTAGAGTAAATTTGAAGCCACAGATGAGGCACTAACTGCACCAACAATCTTTAACCAAAAGCTAAGTACAGAACAGAGAGGAAAACAAAAGACCATTCAAGTTTCTAGAGAGATTAATTACTAACTAATCATGATGTTATATTAAATAATTTTATGAGTTCTCATTAATGGACCCGTCAATAATTCCCTTCAACTTCAACTCAATTCAATCAAAAGCAATATATGTTCAAATACCAAGAAAACCAAATACAAATCACAACTTTATCAATCACCATCTCCCCAAGTATCAATTTTCAAGCAAGAAAATAACCACACTCACATACGATTTTAATTGAAGTACTGGTGCTTGAGCTTCAGTGTGGTGGCAGGCTGGCAGCACGAAAATTGGAGAAGAACGGGTGCTGGAGCTTCAAGCTTTGAAGCTTGAAACGGCCAAAATACAGCGGCAACAGAGGATTTCGTAGCTTGATATTCTAACCGAAGCAATGGCTGCTGGAGCTTGAAGCATTGAAGCTGTCGGCTGTAGGCTGTAGCTTGTGGGTTCTTGCCTTCTTGGTAGAAGCCGCAGGCCCGCAGCAATTTGTTAGCCGAAGCCCGAAGCTTGAGATGGTTTGATGGTTTAAATTAGGGATTTGATTTGGGCAGCGGAGAGGAGAAGAGAAATGACAAAGGTCTGCTTGAGGAGAATTGGGGAAGATGAAGAAGACCGAAGCTTTTTGACGGAACCTTTTGACTTTAAGGCAAAATTTGTTAAAACATTGCAACTAAGGCCTGCAATTTCTTGATAAACTACAAGCCTACCCCAAATGTTGATTTTTACTTGCAAAACCGCCAAAACGAACCTTGTATTTCACAAATTAGCCCTTTTTTGTAGGATCGACGTAGGATCGTAGGATCGTACGATCCTATACGATCCTACTGATCCTACCGCGATCCTATGCTGATTCAAGGATTTTACGATTCTATATGCGATCCGGATCGATTTTGCATTTCCGGATCGTAGGATCGTACGATCCTACGATCCGGATCGCGATTTTAATAACTATGATTGTAAGTATCATTTTGAGAGGAGTGAGGAATTTTCGGGTCATGTATGTCCTTAGGACCAATCGTTTTATTTTATTCTTAAGCCGTCTTTTATTTTTTTCCTTACTAGTATATAACTTGGAGAGGTACCTGATTAGTAATCGAACCTTAGTTGTGCATCCTATTTACTCGGTTTTGGATGAGAAAATTCCAACTGTTTTAACTTTGTTATTCCTAGGGTTTCACGGTGATTAGGCCACTTTGGGTGGAAATTTTTGAAAGGACCCGTACTTGAACTGGTGAGTGTACCACTCCCCTCACTTATTGTTTAAGTTGGTTTCTGTACATACAATCTGTGATATGAACTGTGAGAACCCGTAACTTTTTTTTTCCATTTTTAGGTTTTATTCGGGTTAATAGCTTGTTTACTGCATTTTCTTTATTAGGAAAATTTTTTAGATAATTTTTATGCGTAAAATTAGTTTTAGATGATTTTTTTAGTATTGAATAGTTTTTGAGAAATTAAGAGCGTATACCGGACGTGGGACCCACTAGTACGAAAAGTTCGGAAAAATTCGGCCAACTAGGTTAAGTTTTGGATACTGGAATTAATTTACCGGGTGTTAAGAGATAATTAGAGGGTGCTATTTGGATTGGTGTGAGAGGAAACAAAAAGATAGAGATGCATTAATGATGGTGACAAGTGTCACCATAGGGTTGGTAGAAACTTTTGACTACTATTCCATGTCTTACCATTTGACTTAATAAACTAAAAATTTACCAAAAATTGCTCCATTTCCTAGCTCAAGTGGCCGGCTCTCTCAAGGAAGGAAAGAAAGGAAACCTCTTCAATTTCTTGATTCCCTCTTGCTCAAATCCAATCACTCAACCATCTACTCTTGTTTTTGTTCCATAGAAAACCTTAAGGGAGTGTTTGTGAGTTGTTTTGTGGAGTTACTTGGAAAGCTAAGAGGACTAGTTGCTCTCTTTCTTGTCTTGCTAAGGTAAGTTGAGAAGGACCCCTCTCCTCCCTCTAATAATGTTTAATCCATGATTAGTGGTAGTATAAGATGCAATTTTATGGATTATATCTTGATTTGTGGTGGAATTGATGAAGTTTTGTAATTATTGGGGATTTTTCTGTTTTCATATGAATATGATTATGTGGTCATGTATGATGATTGGAAATGATATTTAAGGAAGCTAGAAGGTGGAAAAAGTGGTAAATTGCAAGCAATTTCTGTTTTGGAAGAAAAATTGGAAAGTTAGGGTTCTTTGAATTACATTCTGCCCGGTTTTGTAGCTCATAGTTAGAGGCCGAATTTGTGGCGACCCCACTTCCCCCTAAGACGAACCAAAGGGTTGGCGGGCCGTCTGCCCAGCTCTCGCCAGGACTCACGCAAGCATACTAACCCAAATCCTTTCGAAGAATAACCTCATCCCTTATTACAACAGTTCTCCCGAATAGACAGTTACTAAAACCATATTAACTTCAGAGATAGTAGTAATTTAACGTAGCCAATCGACGGCTTCTAAAAATCTCACGCAATACGAACTGCGAAATAGAATCGTACCGTCCCAACTAAGTAAAAATTCATACAACAAAATACAACAATCAAGCCGAGCATCCAAATTAAGTTTTACACATTTTCCATCTTCAAGTGGCAATCCAAAATAAAAAGTACATTATCCAAATTAACGCATTATAGCCCACAAAAGTAGTCATAGTATTCAAATACATTCCAAAAGGAAAACATGAGCAAGTTTCAAAGCTTTCAACTTCCAGAACCTGTTAAGGAAAACAAATAAACGTGGGGTGAGCTAAAGCTCAGTGGTGCCCCAAAACATGCATCTAAATAAACCAATGGCAAGAATCAATATTGACTAAGGTAAACAAGTAGGAAAGCGGATAACAACACAAGGTAGGATACAGGGGCTCTCAGAAGCCATTTTCCTCGCTTGATCACCATTCATCGTAGTTGACCCTCCGTCAACTCTCACTACTTATGATCCATGTAGAGTGTCTCATTTTGTTACCTAACCCGTCACCATTCATACCCCTGTCCCGGGCCCGAACGCCGACTAAGGAAGCAGTATACTCGAGATATACCCTTAGAAAATTGGGAGCAGTATACTTGAGTATACCCTCAGGAAATTGGTCGAGGGATTCACCCAGCGACATTTCCGTAGTTGGATTCAGGAGTCGAGGGATTCGCCCAACGACGCAACTACATTTAGATTCACGGATTCATGAGAAAAATGTTTCACTGTGAGAACCCTAACTTCCCTCAATTTTCTTGGCCTTTTTCTTATTTTCTTTTCTCCATTTTTAGTGAAAATTTGTTAACCCTTTCGGTTAAACAATGGAAGGTTCATTGTTATGTGCATTTGTGTGTGAGATATGTGTATATGTGTATGTGTTAGAAGTACGTTTGAGCGCGACAATTGAATTCGGAAAAGAGGAAAAAATTTTGAGAAAAGCTGAAGGGGCCGAATCCGGCCGCAAATCCGGCCAGTTCTTGGCCGGATTGTTGGCCGGATTGTGGTACAGTTTTGAAAAAAAATTGGATTCGTCTCTGCCTCATATCCGGCCAGGAATCCGGCCGGGAATCCGGCCAAAAACCGGCCGGATTCTGACGGGACAGCTGGTTTGACCAGCGTTTTTTCTTCCTTCTTATCACTTTTGATCACCAAAATATCTTCATTTGCTCCTTGCTCAGCCGTGGCTCTTGAGAGGAAAAACCAAGAAAAGCTTTCATTTTCTCATTTCAACTTTTGCTTCAATCTTGAGATTTCACCAATAGATTTTTATGCTACTCCATACAAGTGTTGGTTAAGGGGGATTAAAGCTCTTGGTGGAGTGATTTTGAAGGGCAAAGCTTAAGGGCTATCTTTCTTGGGATTAAGGTGAGATGCTAAGAAACTTTCTCTTTGGTCATACTAATGGTATCATGGTGGTTTCTAGTGGTTAAGATTGTTATAGTGTTAATGATTTCATGGGTTTAGTGGATTATGGTGAAGTTTTCTAATTAATTATGATTTTTCTATTTGCATATGATTATTGCTTGTTGGCTAGGTGTGATGAGTGGAAATGATATAGAATGAGGCTAGTTAATGTAAATGATGGTTAATTGCAAGAAAATTTTGTTTAGAAGGAAATTTGGACAAAGTAGGGTGTCACACCCTTCAATTCTGGCCGGCCCTACTCACCATAGTTAGAGGCCGAATTAGCTTTGGCTTAAAACATGAAAGTTGTAGGGAATGAGATTTTTGAGATGCCTGTAAAATTTCAGGTCAATCAGAGTAGTGTAGAGTGAGAAAAGTCGAATTTACCCCTGCTGCTCTGGTTTCATCCAAACTTGGGAATTGTTGCAGTAATTAGCTATTTTGGCTAGGAAAACTTCTGAACTGGTTGTAGAGGTCTTCTAATGAAATGTAGCCTGATATCCTAGCTATCATTTGGCTTTGGAATCAATGGATTTGGACCTAAGTAGACTGAATTGTAGTTCGTTAACCAGAACGTGGTTTGTCCACTTGCATTTTGCGGTTCTGAACTAGTGTCTTGTATTTTTGACCTAGTTGCACTACAAACTGGACTGAGTGACCTTCTACATTGTTGTAGCCCTGTCTCTTAGCTTCGAAAAGGTGGGTCTTGCACCCTAATCCGATAATCGTAGTGCCTTTAGTGCCATTCCCGCAAAATGATGTCAAGCATTGTTTTATCTGAAAATGTTTCTAGCTTGCTTTTCGTATTTATTGTTGTATTTATATGATTGTAAGCCTAGTGAACGGCTTTTGGACATGAGATTATTCTATATGACATGTTGGGACTGATTTGAGAAAAATAATGAAGCCATTAATGGCTGGAAAAAATAGGTAAACACAAGGGACATGCCGTCCGTTTATTTTCTTGTAAATGGAATAAGTTAAAGTGGTTTTTGGGAATGTATTTGTATCAAATTGAACGTATTGCCTTCGAAGTGACTTCAGGTTTTTGAATAAGGGTTCGAAGACTACATTTCTATTCGAACTCGTATATTGTCTTTTGGCAAATAATGTGACCGTTTTATCTTTTGAAAACATGATACCTCTTTCGTTTCAAACTTCAAATGGTCCTTAAGCCTTTCCAACCGATAGAGGTATGAGTTCGGGTTTTAATGGGCACAAGTGAATTGCTTTTAAACAAGGTTTTAAGTGTGGAAGTTAAAGTATTTTGTCATCCTTTTTACATGATTTTTATCAAGGCATTGGTTATTTTATTGGCCACTTGAATAAATATGTTTTCGAGTCACATAAGCAATTCCGAAAGAATGTTTTCTTAGCCCCTCTTCTGGAACTTTGAATTGTTTTGAGTCAAGTGTTTCCTTTTAGAGACTTTATAACCCTCTTGGTTTGGGTTGCATTAGGATTAGTCTTGTTTACGGATCCAAATGCCCTCTTTACACTTTAAAAGTCTTTTATACGTTTACTCGCGAGTAGTCGGGTTTTGGTTGATTTCCTCTAAATCATGTTAGATGGATTGTAATGTGATCTTTGTGGAATTTTAGGTTTCATTGGTGATTGAGAAGTGGGCGTTGTTTTGCGTGTATAGGTGAGTGTTCCTTATTTGTTATATTTCCTGATTATATGGCTTGTTTGAATGATTGATAACATGTTAAACGTTTTCAATGATTGCTAAAACGATTTTCGAGGCGAGTGTGTACTTTACCGCACTTAGCCTAAATGATTGTGAAATTTTAATGATTGAGCGATTGAAATGTTAATTGTGCATGAATGTAGGCCTTCGGGCTGAACTGGCCATTGCCCCTTGTTACCGGTCGTCTCGAGCCAGTCGGACTCGGTCGAGCGATTAGGAACTTGGGTGAACGATCTGGTATTCTCGAGTATTACCCTGTAGGTTGGTGGAGCCTGGCCAAAAGCCAGGGACGGGGTGAATGAAATGAATGAATGAATGAACGAGGGGTTTTACTTATACAAAATGCATTTTTAAATGATTGAAGGAAGGAGAATGGAAGGAGAATGAATGAATGAATGAATGAACGATTGGCTCCTTGTGAGCCCGTATCCTTTTAATGAATGTGTTTATCGCTTTGTGGTACTTGTATCGTGAATTGTTGTTTACATGCATTTGTTTCTCTTGTTGCCTATGTGTACGGAACCTCACTGAGCTTTCCAGCTCATCCCTTTAGTTTTTGTTTCCCTTAGCAGGGGAAGACGTGCGAGGACGGAAGCTACGAATAGATTAGCCGTTGTAGTACTTTGGTTTCTTTTGTAAAGGTTCTCGCCCTAGTGCTTGGCACGGGCTGGTTGTATGGTGAATTGAGAACCTATATTTTGACAGTTGTACTTCCATTGAGACAGTAATGTATATAAGTTTACGTTTAAGTTTGGAATTATTGTTATTTCGATTGTTTTGTGGATTTTCTTATCTTTTCTTATAGAGACTGACTGAGTCCCGGCGAGAGCTGGGCAGGCGGTCCGCCGATACCCTGGGGTACGCCCTAGGGAGAAGTGGGGCCGTTACATTCACGCAAGTCACCACTCGAACGGCTAGTGCGATAAAGTACACACTGCTCACTTCGATGGATCAAAAACTAGTTTTGCAAATTATCACCTATTGAGTCAAGAAAGCACTTTATCCAAGTAAGCATAGAACAAGCAGGGACACTCACCAAGAGTGAAGTTCAGATATCAAGTTGGGAATCGAATTCCGCGTCCTCGCAATATCCTAAAAACCAAAATTTGAAACTATAAGTTCTCTATTCAATTTTTAAGCTTGTACGTATTGTGGATGATCTAGTATTTTACTAGTTAACCTTCTCAAAGAAATTTTAAAAATCTACGTGGTTTGAAGCTTGACAAAAGTAATAAAAATGTTTCTTATAGTTTTCCTTGAGATACTTTTCCTTATAAAAGGGTAACTAGTATTACTTTCTATTACCATTAAGGCTAGTTTAAGTTAAAGGAAAATTGTCGGTTGGCAAAATACTAATTACTGAATTTTATCGTTTAATACTAGCGTAAAAATATTTTTGATTAGCTTGATCAAAATTGCTCGAGTTCACAGGGTCGAAACGACTTTAAAATTTCGATTCCATTTCGAAATCACATTATGGTTCAAATTTGTCGACATGGCAAAATCACATTTCAAATAGCAAATCACTAGGGCTTCGTCAATCATTAGCCCTAGATTTCAACAGATTCATTTCTGATAGAAAAATAAAACAAGTGACCAAGGCTTCGTCCATCATTAGCTCTTGGTTCTGGCAAGCTCATATCACATCTCAACTTAATCAAAATAAACATAAGGTCTCCAAGCAATTCCAGCAGTTTAATTTCATCAAACTTTAACACTTATATAAAATCATTCAAATGGCCAAGGGCTTCGTCAATCATTAGCCCTTAGCATCCAACAATTAGTTCTTATAGCAATAAGGCTAACATTTCAAGCGTTTAAAATCACCAACATGTATGCGAACCCAAAGGCAAAATTTGTAACACTATCTTAATAAGCTCTGAGGTGAGATCAACGATGATATGACATTTCACAAAAATCCCAACTTAGCTGTAACCACTTGGAATTCCAAATGCGCAAAAGAAATTGGAAAAGAAGTTTCTTTCTTCTTCCCTCGTCTAAGCTGAGAAAATTTTCCAGTATTTATATTCCAACATTTTTTGTTCAATCTTCCAATATATCGAATATTTCATCACTAAACAACTTACACAGCTTAAAATACACATCTCTCATGCATTTATAAACCATTACATTCCAAGGAAAAATAAAATAAAATTCCAGAAGCCAATTAAAATTTTCCAAAAACAAACTAAGAATTCCTGCTCAACTTCTCGGCTATCCAGACTTTTCCAGCACTTAGAGGTTCATAAATCCAACTTTTCCTTGGCTAAAACATGGTTTTAGGTTCTCAAATTTGCCATGCATCAACTTATCTAACCAATTAACATTTCCAGTTCAGAATTGAGTTCAAACAACAGTCATAAACCTCAAAATTTCCAGGTTCAAACCTTGCGGCAGTTCACAAAGTTTTCCAGCAATTAGATGATCTTAATCCAGCTTTTTCCTCGGCTAAATCAAAGTGTTAAGGCTCCAATTCAACATGCCATCACTTAACTAGTTAATTAACATATCTAGCACAGAAATTAAGTTTGATTAATGACAAAAGTCCTCCAAAATTTCCAGAAATTTCTGGCTAGTCTCGGTTGCAGCTGCATGAAAACTGATTGCATTTTGTTTTTATTTTCTGTACTAACTCAACTAGTTAACTTCATGCAAAGCTCCATTATCTTGTTATTAACTAGTTAGTTATGGTTATAAGCTCAAAGCAACAAAATTAAACCAAATGAAGCTGCATAATTCAAGACAAGCTCTCGGCAGGAACATTTCATCAAAACAAAGTTTCTTGTGCTCCTTAATTCATCATCCGAATGCACAAAGTTATCATGCAAGGCTTTAAATAAGTTAATTAGTTAGTGATTAGTTACTTAATCGACATTGCAAGCTCAGATTATCAAGGATTATACAGATTAGTTTAGCATTAATCCAAAACAGTCTTGGCAAGTTCAAGATTTCAGCGCATGTCAGCAAATTTTTTTTTTCATCCGATGGTTTAAAATCAACATGCAAAGCTGGAACTAACTTATTCATCTTGTCTTAAGTTAGGGAAACACATCTTTAAGTTCAGATTGCCACAGGGAAAAAAAATGAAGCAGCATTTTCACCTCAGCTTCGCGGCTGAAACATTTCATCGAAACAGAATTTTTCTAGTGTCTTGATTTCATCAACTGACTGCACAAGCAACACATGCAAGCTCTGATATGACTTCATCTACTAGTACTTAACTTAATTTAGCCCAGAAATTACCTCAGATACAAACTAAGCCTACACACAAGAAATCTGAAATTTCTTTCTTCCTCTCGGCTCTCACGCACAGCTTGAAGTGTTGGTTCCAGTTGCAGTAGTTGCGGCTGGGAAACTGGATGCTGCTGGTGGAAATGGAAGTGCAGAATGGTGAAGCTCACTCATGGTTTCTCCCTAGTTTCACTCCAGCTCACGGACAGAACCAGAAAAATTTCGGCAGCTCGCGGTTTTCTCCTCCCTTGCTCTCGGATGCAGCTCACTCTCTCTTCTCAATCGATACTCACGATGAAGGTGGAGTGCAGTGGTGGTTTGTGATATAGGAATGAAGAGGAAGAGAGATGGTGCCGCTGTTTTGAGGAGGAGGTTGAGTGTAGGAAGAGATTGAGTGTAGGAGTGGTGAAGATGCAGGTTGGCCGAATGAAGAGGTTGATTATAAGGTTGTCCGACAATTTGGTTTTAGGATTGCATGGTCATTTTGGGATTGTATGGAGGGCATTTTGGTCTTTTCACTTTTCCTTCTAATGACCACTTAAGCCCTTGGTTCTAGTATAATCTCACGAATTATCCCTAAGAGTGATTTAAACTCCTATTAGTATACTAGTCTCACGAGAATTTCGATTATCGAAATTTTTACGTTCTACGCATACCTAGTATACTTAAACCATTTTTATCGAAAATTTATCAATTACAATTTAATATTAAAGTTCCTAGTAATTCCTAACATTATTTAGCGATTAAATTAGTTATCAGAATTTCCAATTATTTATTCTCAAGAAATAGAGTTAATCTAACTCGAAATTTATCGATTTAGTATAATAAAGTCAAGTGAAATAATAATTTAATACAAGTGTGTCAGTTTGCACATAAAAATTATTTTTACGCACTTATTGTGAAAACAAAGAAGAATAAGACTATAATTTATTGCAGGTTAAGAAATGCAAATGAAATATGAAATGATCTTTGTATATATACATTTTCGGGGTTCTCACATCCTCCCCTCCTTAAAATGAATTGTCCTCAAAATTCTTACTTTCTCAAGAGATAGGTCGGGGTATATATATATATATATTTTATTCAATTAGGCACTTATTTTAACCATTTATTTGTTATAATATTTCTATTAGCAAAGCAATTAAAATAAAGGATATTCGTAGCGTACATACAATTCGTAGCGTACATATAATTCATAGCGAAAGATCACAACCTCCAAAAGTGCTATTCTAGTTTTGGGTAACTATAACCTCTATTCCTCGAGTGAGGTCAAACCCTCTTGATTTGTGAAACATTCACTACTAGGACCCCGTTCATGGCCATTAGCACGAATTACTTCCATCTGGCACTTGGTCGCTCTGTAGCGGACTTAGTTAGCTGCTGAGTTTTTCCTCTTTTTAAATGCTCTAGGACAATCCGAAATCTTGTGCTTGGTACTACCGCACCTCAGACACTTTCTTTGCTTTAACCAACACTCGGCCTCAGTGTGGTTAACCTTACCACAATATCCACAATTTCCATGAAAAGTGGCGGCCTGGCTCTTTCGAGGGTTTTCTTTATTTTCCTTCTTCAGTTCTACATTTTGGCGTAGTAGCTCAGTTTTTTCTGCATATTCTTGTTTCCATCGTCCTTCCCAGTAGTCAGCCAATTTCCTTTGAAATTCTACCTCATTTCGGAGGACGTCCATTTCCTTACTCATGTCTTCCAAAGTTGTCATCTTACTAGTTGGCTCAAATCAAATAGCTAGCCTGCCAGACAAATCATAGGATCAAAATAAGCAACTATTCATACTGGAAGCTTGAGCCGTAATACTCTTTCATCCTTTTACTGATGGTTACTCCAAAATATAAATCTTAACTACTTTCTACTTAACCCAGCGAGTTCTTAAATGTCACCGAGATTACCATCGTTAATCACTATCACGACAGAATAAGGAAGTCTTATCCTAAAGAAAAATTTCATGTCTTAGTGCACTGTTCAATACTTACCTTCAAAGTTGTTTAAAACAACAGTCATACTTCTTACTCTCACTAGGGCCTTATTGTATTCCTTCGATTCAATCTTACTATTTTGAGGTCAGATTCCCCATGAAACCTAGATAGACGAATTTCAAGAGTCATTCCATTTTCGCAACTCTTTTGGTTCCTAGGTTAGTTGATTGGCCTAGAGCTTTGGTATTCCACCAACCGTTCTAAGATATCAGTCATATGGTCAATAGGGGTAGCTACATGGGTGGGTTCCTTCTAACTTCCCATTGATAGCATCTTTGTCAAAGTCTGTCTACCATTGGCCCTTGCAACAATTATAACATCATTATAGGCTCAACTTTCAATCTTTTTTTTCGACTAAATCAAATGACTCAATTATGTAGTTCAAAACTCGAGTACAAAGATATATTTTCTATAAAAGATTTCACTCACCAAATTGTGGTACTCAAATTGTCCAAAATTATTTACTAGTGTGTGATTTTCAAAATTAACAATTTTAGAAATGACCCAGTTCTTTTGTCCCAAACCGAAAATCTTATTTGTTTGAGGAAAGCTTTTTTTTTCACGTACCTTTCATAACCAAACTAATAACAGAATATCAAATACACATTTGGAAAAATTGTGGTCTATGTACATATAAATAAAATGGCTATTCGAATGGAAGACAAGAAGAAAAGAAATTGGTTCTGATCTTGATAGTCAAAATTTCTAAATGCATTTGACTTTTGATAAGAAGTTTAACATTTGTTATTTGGACGTTTGATCAAGAAAAATCATTTAACCCCACAAATCACTTTTGAGAATAAAATGCTTTTAAGAAAATAAGCAGACATGCAGGTTTGTATATACTTAAACTTTGGTCCAAAGCCTCTACTCTTCACACCTAATCTGAGAATTAGCTTTTATGCCACATAAAACTTAACTATTTACTCTCCCATTTCACGACCAATATTCATTCTTATTTATAAGAGAAGTTCAAATATTCGTAAAAGTTTAAAACATGCCTATAGGGCCAATCACAAGATATATGTAAAATAATCATTAAGTTCACAAGGAAGAACCTCACTAGTTACTCAACCAGGTCAATTCATCATAATACCAGTAGATCTCATCTCCTCGTTCAGTTTCAACTTAGATCAAGTGCTAGGATCCCATTGGATTGTACAAGACTATCTATCAATCTTTCCTTCTTTTATCTGTACAACTCTTCTAACGGTTTCAAACCATTAATATCCTTTGATGAGTTAATCTTAACTTTTTCTCATGTCTCTTTTCAAGTTCACATCAGATCAATATTTTCAAATTTAAGGCCATAAAGTTTAAAAGAACACTTTTATTTCAAACTAAACTTGTTGGTATTTTTAAGTTCCATAAATCCAAAAAGCACCAGTCCTATACCACTCAAAAATTCTACACTTGTCCCAAAAGGCATTCTTTCAAGATGAAATTTGTAAATAAATGGATCTTGACCTTAAATTACAGCTTTAACAAATAGGAAAAACAAGAATGGATTTGACATTTCATTTATCTTAGGAAAATTTCCGATGCTCATAGAATTTAAGAAAATTTGGAAATTTTTACACGGTGAAAAGAGCCATTGTCAACTCTTAAATCTAATAAATGAAACTAATTAAAATTTTTTTTATGATATATGTATGAGTAAATATGTGTGTGTATATATATATATTACACCAATGCATCACAAATTTTAAAACTGCACGGGGTTTCTTCTTTTTTTTTTTTTGGAACAAAATTTTGGCAAAACCAGGTTTAAAAATAATTTCCTTTCAACTTCAAATTTCATTTTCAAGAATCAACGTTTAAAATATTAAGCAAAATTTTGCCAATGATTTGTAAGAAAACAGGGCTAAAGGTAACTAAACATGTTCGGCCAGTAGCGATACTACCAAAAATTTTCACCGATCCTATCATCACTTCCCTATTATAATTCATCAATCTCATAGTTTCTTTACACTACTTTGGTTATCAAATTTTACTCAAGTTAGGAATTATTTAATCCCAAGGACTAATGTATTTTACAACATTGTAGACACCAAATTTTTGACTTTATTTTTTCATTATTAGTTTTATTGATTTTTATTTTAGTTTGGTTTTACTAATCTCATTTTTAGACATTTTAGCATAAAATTTGTAAGAAAAGGAAAAGAAAGAAAAAGAAACAAAAGAATTTGTTCACAAAAATATGTTTTGGGGCATTTTTTTAGTATTTTATTTATTTTGGTTAAAATTATTTCTTATTTAAAAAAAAAAGTCACGGCAATGCAGAAAGCTGCGTTTTTTGCCGCAGCTTGCAAATGAGATTGGAAGAGGTCCTGGAGATGAAATTTGGAGCTGCAAAAGGCCAGGTGTCTAGGACACCTGGAGGGGGGGATGAATCTAGAATGATAGCTAGGTTTTGAGAGATAGAGAGAGGGGGGACAAGAAAAATGGAGAGAAGGGAAGGATTAGAGTGACGGCTAAAAAGGGCCGCGAGAGAGGAAAACAGAAGGAGCTTCAGCAGGTAGGGAAAAAGAAAAAACAATAGCAGAAAGCAAAAATGGGAGGCTGATGGCTTGGAAAAAACAGAGTAAGCTATGGTTTTTGGGGAATGAAGGCTGAGAAAAACAAAAAAAAAGGCAACGGTAAAAAAAAACACACAGAAGAAATGGAGAGTTTGAGAAGAGGCAAGAAAGGCAGCTTCGGCTGGTGAAAAAAAAACAAACAGAGAGGAAGGCTAGCGGAAGAACAGAGCAAGGTAGGAGCAAAATGAGGAAAAGCAAAGCAATGGGCTTCGGACGGCTTCGGGCTGAAACGGATGAAGAAGAAAATATGATAAGAACGGCAAAGGCAGTTGGCGGCTAGGGTAAAAGGGGTTGAGAAAAAGAAAACAGAGGGGGAAGCTCTTGGTTGAGGGGAAGAGGAGAGCTTCGTGAGGCAAAAGAGGGGGCGGCTAAAAGAAAAAAGAAAAAGCAAGCTACGGTGGGGGTAAGAGAAAAACAGAGGAAAAAGCCGCTGCAGCTCACTGGAACCGCCATTGCTCGCCACCTTTTTCCTTTACATTTTAGTCCCACTTCGAAGCATGTCTACCTTGGATTGTGGTGGCAAATTTTCATCTTGGCTGTTCATGATTTTCGGATTGTACATGTTATATGTATTGATTGGTTTGAATGTCTTGGGTTGTTGGTAAAATTTTGGGGCGGGTTATAGATTTAATTGAGCAGAGATTAGCTAAAATTTCTTATGCCCAGTTGCTGTTCGACAAAATGCATAAATGAAAGTTCTATTTGGAGAATGACTTGCCTGCGTTTTTTTCTCATGTGAAGAAACGATTGAGCAGCAAGTTCAATACTTTTGTCAAAACGTAACAATTCATTCTGTGGTGGAAAGAAGAGTTTTGCTGTTTCTTTTATTCATTATTTTAGAATGACCTGCGAATTGAAGATGAATTTTCTGGTGTTTGCCGTCTGCAAGGAAGAACGAAATGTAGTCTGATGATTGAGCCGTTTGGAGAAGAAGATTATTTTCTGATTTACAGCCCCTCCATGTCCCATTTCTTTGTAATGTAACCCCAAAAGTTTTGAACTTCATAATTTGCCCCCCGAAACTGTTGTAATTCATTCAATTAGATCCCTGTTTTTGTTGCATATGAACCCCTCAAGTTCCCCCCTGTTCTGATGTGACCCCAAAAATTGGAAAAGCTGAACTAATTTCGCCCTCTTAAGCTTAATCCTATGTTTGCCTATTTTATGTGACTTTTTGGGATAAATTAATTCGGGGATTTAGATCATAATTGTGGCTTAATAATTTTAGTTAATTTACTAATCTTGTTGGGTTTAGTTATGGTGTAGGTTTTTGGGTAATAATACTTAGTTGGGTTGGGCTAATGGATTTTGGTTTGCTTCTTCTGGGTTTATGATTTGGGCTTGGAAACTTGAGGCCCTTAATTTTGTATGAGCTAGATTAGAGAAAATGATGGGCTAGCCAGATTGTTTTCCTTGGACTTCCGATTGGGCCGAATGATCTTTGGCCCAAACAAATAAATAAAATAGCCCAGTGGCTTGATCCATTAAGAAACCAGAAAACTATTTTGCAGATCAGTTCCTGTATTTTCCTTTAACTCTACTGTGGCCCTCAAAACTTTCAGTTTCTTTCGATCAGGTCCTTAATTTAATTGCCATTGGGTCCCTAAACTTTATTTCTCTTTAATTGTGACCCCAAAACTTTGTTAATGTTTGCAATCAAGTCTTGTATTCTTTTGACTTTTTGAATGTGGGTTGTCTATATGATTTAATTGATTCAATTTCATGATTATCTTTTGATTAAAATGATGCCTTGACTTTTTTATTATTTTGGAGGGCAAATAAATAATTTCTCCTCATTAGGAGTGCCAATTCAAGGGAGGTACACCCTAATCCCTTATTTCTTACTTTATTTGACTCTATGTGCCTTAAGTGCCTTTACATGCTTGATTGTATGCCTCTTGGATGTTTTTATTCATTTCATTTATTTATTTATTTACTTTATGGGCTTTGTACATTTATTTTAGTTCAATTTGATTATTTGAAAGGCACTTGAATGCCAAATTTGTAATAGTTAGGTATTTATTTTAATTATTTAATTCATTTTCCCTTAGATTGTAATAGGGCCTCCCCAAGTGTAATAGTTAGGGGTTCCTTTACTTCATTTGCCTTGCGTGATTTGCATGCCTATGTGTTATGTGTTACTTGCTTTAATTAGGTTCTTGCATCTAGTCGAGCATGCTAAATGTTATGTGCTATGTGTTTATGAGTGATTGGCATGTCTACTTGCCTTCCATAGTCGTAGATGAATGTGATGGATGAATGTACGTCACCACACTAGTCCAATGCTAGTTGTGGCTCATTATTCCGCTAGGAATTCATAGAATGGGCTAGTCCAATGCTAGACCCAATAGGCCCTCTCCTATCGTGAGTCCATGCTTGCATGTTTCACTTCATTTCATGCATTTTTCTTAGTTTTTATCATTTGGCATGCTCCTCGAACCCCTTTTTCCTCTCATTTTAGGATTTTTGCACCTCATGCTAGTTATAGGATACATTTGCTTGAGAGTCCCCTTTCGATAAGGGAAACGAGCGAGTGTGGCTCCAAAATAGCCTTAGCACGCTAGTTCTCCTTTCCAATCAAAGGAAAAATTAAAGTCACAAAGTTAGGAGTCTCCGTACCCGTTTTGCTTGCATTCCTCTAGGGTTCATGCATTTCATTTATTCACTATCCTATACACTTCTACTTTATATTCTATCCCTTTTTTCACATTCTCACTTCACACTACTTTTGGACGTTTTCACTTAACTACTCACACTTTATACCATATCACTCGCACACATGCACTTTATGTTATTTTCACATCATCATTCTTTACTCACCTTACCTTGTAAATACATTTGCACACCTCCACTTACCTCCTATTATTTTTATTATTACTTTTCTCACTTCACACAAACTCACATTTTCACATGGCATGCATTCCACTAATTTTTTACGTCATTTAGGATTATGTGTGACCTCTCCAAAGGATCATTATTGGGCTTCACAATTAATGTGATTGGCACCACTCAACCTTTGAAGAGAAATTTCTCCCATGTCCCCCTAGGTCTAGGTTTTTGCATTCATATAGTCATATCCAACATGCGATACATACCTTGGATAGAAAAATTAGGAAAAGTGGGGTTAAGTCACGCAACTAGCTTTGGCTAGGGTAAGGGAGTGCCTTAGGCTCCGCCTTTGCCTTCTCCCTTACCAAATGTGACCCCCGATCCCTTGCTTTGGTTACGTAGACCTAAAAGTTTTAAAAAGGGTTTGTTTACTTTTTTCATTCAAAAACAAAAATCATTTCGGGTGACTTGGTACACCCTAACTCCGTACCAAGTGGCGACTCCATTTTTCATCCAAAAACCCTTTTTGAACTTTATTTGGCCAAACCGTCGCATTTCACAATCTCACGGCCTTTATTTTCACTTTCACACGTTCACATACATATGTCACACACTACACTCACACACCATTATCAAAAAGTGGGGCACGACAAACATTATAGCAAAATAGACGCGTAATCATCAAATTTCATACTCGCAATATAAGTCACATTGCACACCAACTTCATACAACTTCAAGAGCCAAACAATTCACGAATACATTCAATATTTTCATACATAACTCAAACTTCAATCTTTATAAGCATGAAAGGAAACAATACAACAATACATAAATTATTATAACTGTGAGGACCCGTAATTTTCTTAATTTCTAGGTTTTAATTTCTTTTAATTATACGTTTTTCCACCTTTTCTTTATTCAAAAAATTGTGCAAATAAGTTTTATGAGTAAATATAGCTTTTAAATGATTTTTCTAGTATCGGTTAGTTTTTGAGAAATTAAGAGCGTATATTGGACGTGGGACCCGCTAGTGCGGAAAGTTCGGTAAAATTCGGCCAACTAGGTTAAGTTTTGGATACTGGAATTAATTTACTAGGTGTTATGAGATATCTAGTGGTTGCCAAGTGGATTGTTGTAAGAGAGACACAAAAGTTAGGCATACATTTAATGAAGGTGACATGTGTCACCATATGATTAAATCTTGTTATGACTTACTATTCAACCTTTTACCATTTACCATAATAACTTCAAAAATTGACCAAAATATCTTCATTTCTAAGCTTCATATGGCCGGCCACCTTCAAGCAATAAGGGAAGAAAAGCTCTCCAATTTCTTTGCTCCAAGCTTGCTTAATCTTCACTTTTAACCGTTTAATTTTAGTTTTACTCCATAAAACCTCTTCACTTAGTGTTTGTGAGTTGTTTGGTGGAGTTGTTTGGGAAGCTAAGGTGAAAAGTTGCTCTCCCTCTTGTTTTACTAAGGTGAGTAGTGGATGAACCCCTCTCCTCCCTTAATTGATGCTTAAATCATGATTAGTGGTGGTATGAGATGCAATATTATGGATTATTTCTTGATTTGTGGTTGAAGTGATGAAGTTTATTATTTTTGGGGATTTTTCTGTTTTAATATAAGCATGATTGTGTGGCTATCTATGATGATTGGAAGTGGTATATAATGACTCTAGGAGGTGGAAAAAGTGATTAATTGCAACCAATTTCTGGTTTGGAAGAAATTTCAGAAAATTAGGGTTCTTGTGGGAGCATTCTGCCCGAATTTTTAGCTCCTAGTTAGAGGCCGAATTGGCCTTATCATAAAACATGAAAGTTGTAGGGAATGACATTTTAGAGGTGCCTACAAAATTTCAGGTCAATCGGAGTAGTGTAGAATGAGAAAAGTCGAAATTACCCTTGCTGTCCTGGTTTTATCCGAATGTAAGAATTGTGCCTGTAATTGGTTGTTTTGGCTGGAATTGCTTCCGAATTGGTTGTTGAGGCCTTCTGATGAAATTTATCCCTATTTCTTAGCTTTCAGCTGGTTTTGGAATTTCTGGATTTGGACTTGGAGAGCCTGAGTTATGATGTTTTCGCTAGAATGCGTTTTGGTGAATCTGTTTTACGTTTTGATGTAGTATCTTGCATTTTTGACCTGTTTGCACTCAAAACTGGGTTGAGTGACCTTCTGTGATGTTGTAGCCCTGTATTTTAGTTTCGAAATGGTGGGTCTTGCACCCTCATCCAATAATCGTAGTGAAATTGGTGCTATTACCGCAAAATGAGATCAAAAACTGTTTTTTCAGGGCTAAAGCTAATTCCATTTCTGGATTTTTCTGGTTTCCTCTAATGCTTATATATGCTTATGGAACCCTATTGTGATCGTGTTGGCATTGGTTTATGACTTGTAATCGAGTTTTCTTGTGCTTATTGGAATATTCTAGGGCTTGACTTTTATTTCCGGTCATTTTCCTAGCTAACTTTTGTACTTGGATAACCTTGAGCCTATTGAACGGCTGTGGTGATGAATGTGTGAGAACCCGTAAAACCCTAATATTTTTCCTAGGGTTTATTACCCCTTAATTGCATAATTTTTGCATTTTCTGGCTTAGAAATATTTTTCTGGTACATTTTATGAGTAATTATACTTTTTAGATAATTTTTCTAGTATTGGAGAATTTTTAGAAAATTAAGAATATATATTGGACGTGGGACCCACTAGTGCGAAAAGTTCGGAAAAATTCGGCCAATAAGGTTAAGTTTTGGATACTGTGTAAACTTTATCGGGTGTTACGAGATAAGTAGAGTGTGTGAGGAAAAGAAAAGGATTGACATGCATTAATGGAGTGCCACGTGTCACTTGGTGGTTGGTTGGACTTTATGGTTTACTATTCACATTTTTGACTTTTTTTGACCAAAGGTTAAATATCTTCAAAATTCATTAAAATTTCCTCATTCTTTCTTCACCATAGCCGGCCCTCTCAAGCTCCAAAAGGAAGAGAACTCCATCAACTTTCAAGCTTCTACTTGGTGCAAATCACCCAAAAACATTAGCTTACATCCATTTTACTCCATAAAATCTTTCCTTTTAGTGATAGTGAGTGGTCTAGTGAAGTTGTTTTGAAGAGCCAAGGTGTCTACAATCCCTATCTCTCTTGTTACTTGGTAAGTGATGCTAGAACACTCTACTACACCTAATGATGTTTATGTTATGCTTAGAAGTAGCTTGAGTGATGGAATATGTGATTTATTTCTTGATTTGAAGAGTTTTGGTGAAGTTTTCCATTTTATGATGAATTTTCTTGTTTAATATGAATGGGATGTTGTAGCCCTGTTTCTTAGCTTCGAAACGGTGGGTCTTACACCCCCATCCGATAACCGTAGTGAATTTGACGCCATTACCGCATTTTAAGGTCAAACACGGTTTTCCTATCAAGGCTTAAGCTAAGGCCATTTTGTAATTTCTGGTTACCAATATGCTTATGAAACCCTATTGGGGTTATGTTTAGCATTGTTTTGCGACTCGTTCACGAGTCTTATGGCACTTATTTATGTGTTCTAGGAGGAAACGGTGGTTCACGACGCACTTTGGACCGCAGTGCATGAAACATCATTTTCTTGCTTGGTGAGTATACTACTCACTTAATTGTTACTATGTGGCTTTGCTAAATGTATATGTGATGCCTTGAAGACTTACTTGGATATTGGAATTGATTAAGGTGAGGGTGTACTTGACCGCCCTCACCCCTTTTGATAGTATCACTGATTGGCTACCGTTTTACTGCATTACTGAACTTGATATATTGGATGGCGAATTCCATTTCATGGAAACTGCTTTGGTGTCGTTTGGACGAATGTCCAACGGCCTTACTGTATTACTGAGCTCAACCCCGTTTGGTAGTCAATTGGATCGAGCCGGCGAGGGCTTGGTCGTGAAAATTGTCATGCCACGGGGACTGTACTGAGGAACCTTGTAGTAATGAGACTCTTGGTTCCGGTATACTCGAGTATTACCAAAATGACTGAATGGAGTGCGGGCCCGGTTGGGGTATGTTGGGTGGAAGGAATGGAAGTAAAGAGTTGTCTACGGTTGGTTATTCTTTTAACATTGACGGAGGGTCAATGAGGTTGGATCAAGAATATAAGCGAGGAAATGGGCTCTTAAGAGCTGACCGTATCCTTTTACCGTTTTGCTTCATTGCTTATTTGTGTACTTTAAGTGATCGGTTATGCTATATGCTATTGGTTGCTAACGTGATAGTTGCTCACTGGGCTTTAGCTCATTCCGTGTCATTTGTTTTCCTTACAGGAAAATGAAACTTTTGGAAAAGATTGTGATAGTTGGATGACAAGTTGAGCTCTTGTACATGTATTTTTGAATAGCTCCTTGAGGGTAAAAACCCTAAGTGTTTTGATTCCACCAATGTTTGGTGTGTAAATGGCTTTTGGTACCTGTATTAACTAGACGAATATCTTGGTTTGCCGTTTGGCTTGTAAATGTTGATTTCCAATGTACATATATGCTTGGCCGTGGTTTGGATAAATTTCGGCTTCGATTTTCGTTTTTTTTTATTTTTGTGATTTTGACTTGTTTGCGCGCAATAGTAAGTTCCGGAACGTAATAGATCGACATAAACTGAACCGTTAGTCCTGGCGAGAGCTGGGCAGGCAGTCCGCTAACCCCTTTGGTTCGCCTTAGGGGAAGGTGGGGCTGTCACAGAATGTATATTGAGTATGACTTTGGGAGTTGATCAAGGAAAATAATGAAGCCGTGATGGCTGGAAAAGTAAGAAATTTAGGGGAAGTGCTGTCCAATTTTTCTAGGCCGATTGGTTCCTTTAAGTTTGAATTGGCTTGTGATAGAAATGAAGGGCTTTTGGGTTGTTGAACCTAGGTCTTCATGTTACCTTTTTGTTCCCAAAAATCATGTTTTGTACCCTTGCATTAGTAATTATTTGGCGAGGCATACGACTAGTAGTCGAGCCTCACATGTGCATTTTGTTTACTTGATTCTGGATGTGAAACCTTCAATTGGTTTACTTTGATTATTTTAGGGTTTCTTGGCGATTAAAGCCAATCCGAAGTGAAAACTTTTGAGGTATCTGTACTTGAACCGGTGAGTGTACCACTCTCCTCCATTGCTGTTTAACTTGATTTCTGCTCTGCAATCTGTTTAATTTGTTTGAGACGAGGGTGTACTTTATCACACTTGTTCTCTTGTCTGTTCATATGCCAATTTTGGTGTCAATATGAATCTGTATCTGTATCTGATATCTGTATCTGTATCTGTATCTATTCGGACGTCGTTTGGAAACTTGTAACCAACGACCTTTCTGTGACCTATGAGCTCAAACCTTGTGGCTAAGTTATTCGAGTCGGGCCGGCACGGGCCTGGACGATTAGATAACGAACCACGGTAGTCTGTTTTGGGATCTTTGGGTATTGAGACCCTTGATTCCGGTATACTCGAGTATTACCATTTCTGTTTCTGTTGAGGTGAGCGGGCCCGGTAAAAGGGTGTTTGGTGGACGGAATTTGGTGTGAAGTGGGGTCTACGGACGTGTTGGTTCTATATGCGTTGACGGAGAGTCAACTGGCTTGGATCAAGTACTGCGCTGGAAAGCTGGCTCCTAAGAGCCACCTGTATCCTTCCTATTTGAGTTCTTGTGTTTACCTGTCTTACTTTATAGCGAGCATGTGTATCTGATTTGTATAACGTGAAATGCTTGATTTTTTTGCTACATGTTTGGAACCTCATTGGGTGTAAGCTCACCCCCTTTCTGTTACCTTTGTTTTCCTTATAGGAACCTCTTTTGGAAATCATGATCTTGAGAAGCGAGTTGAGCTAGTTAGAAAATCTTTTGTTCTTTTGTATAGCTCCTCGAGAATGAGCAAACTCTAAATGTATTTCGTTTCACTGGTTCCATTTGAATTGTAAACCTAGCGACATGTATATATGAAAATGTTTTCCCCATGTTTAAGCTTGGCGGTCTTCAATCGTTCATTTCTTTTGGGTCCTATCTCGCGTAATATCGGATTTGTGTGATTCGACTCCGTAGTCCTGGCGAGAGCTGGGCAGGCGGTCCACTGAACCCTTTGGTTCGCCTTAAGGTGAGGTGGGGCTGTCACAGGTGGTATCAGAGCCACTTCGCGTGGTCTCTGCGCGGAGAGAGCTTGGGCCAAGTGGTGTTATGGCCCTGCTTTCGTGAAAGCGTCAAAAGGTATATGTGCTCGTTTGAGCGTAAGCGATGAACTGTGCATGTCATAAGTGTAAGGATCATTACCATGGGACTTGAGGAAGTTAGGAATGTATATCGGGTAGGAATCTTTAATATGGATGATTTATGCTTGGGACCGGCCGGCTCGAGTTGTGAATTATCTTAGATGGGATTCTTGCGCTCGGATACGAAAGAGATGAGAGCCTAGGTTAGAAAGGACTTGGGCGAACTAGCAATGTGATTCGATGGAACTTCGCGCAGTCTGTTCGGGTGTTCTTAACCATGATCAACCTTGATTAAGATATCAATGGTGTTGTTCTCGTAGATTAAGGACGGAGCCCTAGAGGGGAAAAGCTTTTCGTTAGTTATTCTTGTACTTGTGACCTAGTGTGTCTATAGTACTCTTGGATAACCCCGCTACTTTCATGGATTTGTATCTAATTGATTGCTACTGTGTGGCTTGTTTGATACAGTTATGTTATATATGTATACTTTTGATCTGTGCGTACCTTTTGCTACTTGCTTTTGCCGACCTATGTTTAATATTATATTCCCGCTTCGACCCTAGATTTATTAGACCAATGGAAGGCACTCGTAGTGGACGGGGCCGCGGCCGTAGAATTAGGCAACCTATAAATGAGAGGCGCACTAGAGAAACCTCATATGAACCAAACCCTGAACCTAGGATTGACCCCAATGTCCAAATAGCTGCTGCCATGCAGCAAATGACTGATTTGCTAGCCCAAGTGGTGCACCAACAAGGTCAAAACCCTAACCCCAATCCTGAGAATCCTGGTAATCACATAGAGGGCGAGGATAGAGCCCTTGAGAGATTTCAGAAGTTCTCCCCACCCAAATTTCTTGAAGGCCCTGATCCTGACGTAGCTAAGAAGTGGCTGGAGAAGATGATCGATATTTTCGCTGCCTTACACTATACCGAGGAGAGACAGGTAACATTTGCTGTCTTTCAACTAGAGGGAGCCGCTCGTTCCTGGTGGAATGTCATTCGAATGAAATGGGAAAGAGAACAAACCCCGAGGACGTGGGCGAACTTTATGAGGGAATTTAATGCCAAGTTTTTCCCTCCTCTAATCCAAGAAAAGAAGGAAGATGAATTTATTCGGCTTCACCAAGGAACTCAGACCGTAGCCGAGTATGAGAGTCAATTCACTCGGTTGTCTAAGTTTGCGCCCGAACTGATTGTAACTGAACAAAGACGGATAAGGCGATTCATCCAGGGATTAAATGTTGAAATTCAAAAGGATCTGGCGGTAACCCAACTTAATGCCTTTAGTGATGCGGTGGAGAAGGCCCAGCGCATTGAAACTGCAAGGTTACAAGTTAGAAACTTCCAAGCAAGAAAAAGGGGCTTTCCGGGGAGCAGCCCAGAACAAGCGGATAATAGTACAATCCCTAAAGTTCGAAAGGGAAACGGGGAAGTACGGCTACCGGGGGTGACAGGTGGTGTTCCACAGGGGGGATCAGTTTCTACTACTCGTGGTTCCTGTGGATATTGTGGAGGGCCAAATCATACTGAAACCAATTGCTGGAAGAAAGAAGGAAAATGCTTGCGCTGTGGAAGCGCTGAACATCGGATTGCTAACTGTCCAGCTCGCCTGCGCGAGCGGAGAGGGACTCCACCACTGACCAAGACTAACTCTCAGCAACCAGCCAAGACCAACCCTGGACAGTCAAAAGGAGAAGGGACTGGAGCGAAAGTACCGGCTCGAGTATATTCCCTGGACCATCATCAGGTCCCTGACTCGTCTGAGGACGTAGAAGGTACGATCCGTTGGGTACCTTAGATTTGATGGATTCCGCTGATAAGAAAATTTCGAGGATGAAATTTCTTTAAGGGGGAGAGAGTGTGAGGACCCGTAATTTTCTTAATTTCTAGGTTTTAATTTCTTTTAATTATACATTTTTCCACCTTTTCTTTATTCAAAAAATTGTGCAAATAAATTTTATGAGTAAATATAGCTTTTAAATGATTTTTCTAGTATCGGTTAGTTTTTGAGAAATTAAGAGCGTATATTGGACATGGGACCCGCTAGTGCGGAAAGTTCGGTAAAATTCGGCCAACTAGGTTAAGTTTTGGATATTGGAATTAATTTACCAGGTGTTATGAGATATCTAGTGGTTGCCAAGTGGATTGTTGTAAGAGAGACACAAAAGTTAGGCATACATTTAATGAAGGTGACATGTGTCACCATATGATTAAATCTTGTTTTGACTTACTATTCAACCTTTTACCATTTACCATAATAACTTCAAAAATTGACCAAAATATCTTCATTTCTAAGCTTCATATGGCCGGCCACCTTCAAGCAATAAGGGAAGAAAAGCTCTCCAATTTCTTTGTTCCAAGCTTGCTTAATCTTCACTTTTAACCGTTTAATTTTAGTTTTACTCCATAAAACCTCTTCACTTAGTGTTTGTGAGTTGTTTGGTGGAGTTGTTTGGGAAGCTAAGGTGACAAGTTGCTCTCCCTCTTGTTTTACTAAGGTGAGTAGTGGATGAACCCCTCTCCTCCCTTAATTGATGCTTAAATCATGATTAGTGGTGGTATGAGATGCAATATTATGGATTATTTCTTGATTTGTGGTTGAAGTGATGAAGTTTTATTATTTTTGGGGATTTTTCTGTTTTAATATAAGCATGATTGTGTGGCTATCTATGATGATTGGAAGTGGTATATAATGACTCTAGGAAGTGGAAAAAGTGATTAATTGCAACCAATTTCTGGTTTGGAAGAAATTTCAGAAAATTAGGGTTCTTGTGGGAGCATTCTGCCCGAATTTTTAGCTCCTAGTTAGAGGCCGAATTGGCCTTAGCATAAAACATGAAAGTTGTAGGGAATGATATTTTATAGGTGCCTACAAAATTTCAGGTCAATCGGAGTAGTGTAGAATGAGAAAAGTCAAAATTACCCTTGCTGTCCTGGTTTTATCCGAATGTAAGAATTGCGCCTGTAATTGGTTGTTTTGGCCGGAATTGCTTCCGAATTGGTTGTTGAGGCCTTCTGATGAAATTTATCCCTATTTCTTAGCTTTCAGCTGGTTTTGGAATTTTTGGATTTGGATTTGGAGAGCCTGAGTTATGATGTTTCTGGATTTCTGGATTTGGACTTGAGCCTATTGAACGGCTGTGGTGATGAATATATATTGAGTATGACTTTGAGAGTTGATTGAGGAAAATAATGAAGCCGTGATGGCTGGAAAAGTAAGAAATTTAGGGGAAGTGCTGTCCAATTTTTCTAGGCCGATTGGTTCCTTTAAGTTTGAATTGGCTTGTGATAGAAATGAAGGGCTTTTGGGTTGTTGAACCTAGGTCTTCATGTTACCTTTTTGTTCCCAAAAATCATGTTTTGTACCCTTGCATTAGTAATTATTTGGCGAGGCATACGACTAGTAGTCGAGCTGTGACGCCCCGAAAAAAAATGAGTTTGAGAACCCGGAAATTTTCTAATTTTCTAGGGTTTATTTTTTTAACGCCCGCCTTTTCTACATATTCTTGATTAGAAAAATACCCCAGATAAAGTTTATGAGCAAAAATAGTTTTAAAATGATTTTTCTAGTATCGGTTAGTTTTTGAGAAATTAAGAGCGTATTTTGGACGTGGGACTCGCTAGTGCGGTAAATGCATTATATTTTTGACAACTTGTAGGAATTTTGTATTAAGTGATATTATTTTACAAGGTGTTAAGATATTTATCTTGGAGAGACAAGATGATAATCTCAAGCTTAAAGGGTGACAAGTGTCACCTTGTTATTGAAGGTTGGACTTTGACATTTGACCATCTTACTACCTTTACCAAATAAGTACCAAATTGATCCAAAATTACCTTCATTCTTCATCATCTTGGCTGAGCTTCACAAGGAGAAAAGAAAGGAAAGCTTTCATCTTACTTCTTCATTTCTTGCTCCAATCAAACAATTTAACCGATTAAACTTGGATTTCCTCCATAAAACCTCTTAGTTTAGTGGTATTAAGGTTGGTTGTGAAGTGGTTTGGAAGACCAAGGTGCTAAGTTGCTTCCTTTCTTGAGTTGGTAAGGTGAGTAGCTAAGGAACCTCTCTTTTCTTCTCAATCATGTTTAATTAGTGGCTTATGTGAGTTAAAGAGATGGTTTTATGGATTATATTGTGATTTTTGGTTGAATTGCTGAAGTTTTATAATTATTGGGGATTTTTCTGTTTTAATATGAACATGGTTGTGTGGTTATATATGATGATTGGAAATGATGTTTAAGGACTCTATGAGGTGGAAAAAGTGGTCAATTGCAATCAATTTCTGTTTTGGAAGAAATTTCAGAAAATTAGGTTTTGTGAAGCTACATTCTGTCCGGTTTTATAGCTCCTAGTTAGAGGCCGAATTGGCCTTGGCTTAAAACATGAAAGTTGTAGGAAATGACATTTTAAAGGTTCCTACAAAATTTCAGGTCAATCGGAGTAGTGTAGAATGAAAAAAGTCGAAATTACTATTGCTGTTCTGGTTTACCCGAAATTGGGATTTGCGACTGTAATTGGTTGTTTTGGCTGGAATTGCTTCCGAATTGGATGTTGAGGCCTTCTGATGAAATTTATCCCTGTTTCTTACCTTTCAGCTGGTTTTGGAATTTCTGGATTTGGACTTGGAGAGCCTGAGTTATGATGTTTCCGCTAGAATGCGTTCTGTGAAGCTGTTTTTGTGATTCTGGTGTAGTACCTTGCATTTTTGACCTGGTTACACTCGAAACTGGGTTGAGTGACCTTCTTCAATATTGTAGCCCTATCTCTTAGCTTAGAAACGGTGTATCTTGTACCTTCATCCGACAATTGTAGTGCCTTTGGTACCATTACCGCAAAATGACGTCAAAACCTGTTTTTCTGGTTTTGAGCTTAACTTTCATTTCCGGACTTTTTCCTAACTTGACTTGTCTTTGTACTACTTGGAGCTTGCTGAATGGCTATTGGATGAACTTGTTGTTGTGTGTGTACCTTTGGGACTGGCTGAGGAAATAATGAAGCGATGATGGCTGGAAAAGTAAGCAAATTTAGGGGAAGTGTTGTCCGAACTTTTAAAGGATTTGTTTGCATTGAGTTTGTGATCTAAGACTTGGGTTTGAGCAAGGCAATGATACATGATGGATGATTTCTGAGCCATTGAGGTGAGTGACCTCAAACTATTTCTAAAGTTATTTTTGAACCGTTTCCTGCATTATTTATTTTTGAACCGTTTCCTGCATTATTTACTTTTGACCTGTTTCCAAAGTTACTTTTGAACTATTTTCTTGCATATCATGCATACTTGCATATGAGTGTTCCTTGTTTGTTGTATTCCTTGACTTATTGGCTTGTTATTATTGTTTGATAATGTGTTAAGTGCTTCCAATGATTGTTAAGACGAGTTTTCTAGGCGAGTGTGTACTTTATCGCACTCGACCTAAATAAATATGAAATTTTCAATGATTAATGATTAAATGCTAGTTGCGCATGAATGTAAGCCGTTTGGCTGAATTGGCCACTGCCCTTTGTTACCGATCGACTCGAGCCAAAAGCGGACTCGGTCGGGCGATATGGTGACCCTGGGTGAATTTGGTATACTCGAGTATTACCTTGTAGTCCAGCTACGTCCGGATGGGTGGAGTCCGGCTACGTCCGGATGGGTGGAGACAGGCCAACGTCCGGGAAAAAAAAAAGATGAACGAGGGATTATTTATAAAAAAATGAACGTATCCTTTTCATGAATGTTACTATCGCTTTCCATTGTACATGTTTCTTGAATTATTGATACTCCATATTTAATGTTTTGTAAATGTTGTAATCGTTTCTGGACTTATCATTTGATTTATGACATCATTGAAATGAACTATTGTGAAACCGATTTGATTACTGATTTTAATGGTTACTCGCTGAGCTTCTAGCTCACCCCAAAAATATTTTATTCCCCTACACAGGGCTCAAGGCGAAGGCAGGACTTGTTGTGCTTATTCACGTGAATGGATGGCCTATATCTTGTACAGTTTTGGATTTGGAATCATTTGATGTATAGTTGGGAATTAGTTTCCACTGCATTTATGACATGTAATTATTGGAGACTTGGATGTATATTTGTGGACCATGTGATGTATATTTGAGATTTATATTGTAATTCATTTAAGGATTGTAGTGAACGACTGAGTCCCGGCGAGAGCTGGGCAGGCGGTCCGCCGAACCCTGGGGTACGCCCTAGGGGGAGGTGGGGCTGTCACACGAGCCTCACATGTGCATTTTGTTTACTCGATTCTGGATGTGAAACCATCAATTGGTTTACTTTGATTATTTTAGGGTTTCTTGGTGATTAAAGCCATTCCGAAGTGAAAACTTTTGAGGTATCTGTACTTGAACCGGTGAGTGTACCACTCCCCTCCATTGCTGTTTAACTTGATTTCTGCTCTGCAATCTGTTTAATTTGTTTGAGACGAGAGTGTACTTTATCACACTCATTCTCTTGTCTGTTCATATGCCAATTTTGGTGTCAATATGAATCTGTATCTGTATCTGATATCTGTATCTGTTCGGACGTCGTTTGGAAACTTGTAACCAACGACCTTTCAGTGACCTATGAGCTCAAACCCTGTGGCTAAGTTATTCGAGTCGCGCCGGCAAGGGCCTGAACGATTAGATAACGAACCACGGTAGTCTGTTTTGGGATCTTTGGGTATTGACCCTTGATTCCGGTATACTCGAGTATTACCATTTCTGTTTCTGTTAAGATGAGCGGGCCTGGTAAAGGGGTGTTTGGTGGACGGAATTTGGTGTAAAGTGTGGTCTACGGACGTGTTGGTTCTATATACGTTGACGGCGAGTTAACCGGCTTGGATCAAGTACTACGCTGGAAAGCTGGCTCCTGAGAGCCACCTGTATCCTTCCTATTTGAGTTCTTGTGTTTACCTGTCTTACTTTATAGCGAGCATGTGTATCTGATTTGTATAACGTGAAATGCTTGATTTTTTTGCTACATGTTTGGTACCTCATTGGGCGTAAGCTCACCCCTTTTCTGTTACCTTTGTTTTCCTTACAGGAACCTCTTTTGGAAATCATGATTTTGAGAAGCGAGTTGAGCTAGTTAGAAAATCTTTTGTTCTTTTGTATAGCTCCTCGAGAATGAGCAAACTCTAAATGTATTTCGTTTCACTGGTTCCATTTGAATTGTAAACCTAGCGACATGTATATATGAAAGCGTTTTCCCCATGTTTAAGCTTGGCGGTCTTCAATCGTTCATTTCTTTTGGGTCCTATCTCGCGTAATATCGGATTTGTGTAATTCGACTCCCTAGTCCTGGCGAGAGCTGGGCAGGCGGTCCGCTGAACCCTTTGGTTCGCCTTAGGGTGAGGTGGGGCTGTCACAATAACCACATAGCTAGTAGCTCAACCCTTAGTTTAGATTCAACTTAACCTTCATTAGTTTAGTCCTGGACAATCCCACTAGACCCCCTTAGTAACACTAATCAAATTTCCTTAGTAAATTGTAGATCTACTACGTCTAATATCAAATCAAATAATATGATCATTACTGAAGTACATCAATGGCTCTTAAGTATTCTAAATGATCTCAAACATTTCATACATTGGCATTTTAAATAACCTATCAACTAGTTATCTTTATTCTATTGGACATTCACCCCAAATAATTCTCCAACAAAATTTAAGGAGCCACAATGCCGTCGAAAATTCACCTCACATGGCAAATTCGTCAAACTCATCTCACCTCAATTTTAAAAACTCTCCTCAAGGTTTAGAGCTATTCACAACTGCATAGTTCTTACTTAAACTACGATTTCGCTCAATCTCTATGTCTAAACCAATATTTTGGGTAAAAGATGGCATACATTCCACTTACCATGTGAATGACTAGCAAAATTATTCATCTAAAAAAAAAATTGGCTCTAATCTTCAAGGTCTCACTATTGGCTCTTCACCTTTAACTTTCAAAAGCTAGACTTGGTCCTTTCGATTCGATTCACTTTTCCGAATTTAATCATGCTTTCTAGGCACATCATAATGCAATATACTAAATTCTTCCAAATTTGCAAATACACCATTGAATGAAAAATCTGGTATTCGGGTACAAGAATCTGACAATAGGATAATTCACACCTCAGGCTGGCCAGTCCCAAGAGTAACTTACCTACCTTTGAGATTCCTACCCAACATACATATCTAATATCCCCAACTATAGACTATTGTTCCACACTTAACAAGCCAATCCCCACAGTCCGAGAACCTTTTCCCGGTTTGAGCTCGATAAGAGCTCTGATACAACCTGTGGCGACCCCACAGTGGAAAGTGAGGGAGGACGAGTGCGATAAAGTACACACTCGCCTCCATTTTTATCAAATCAGGGTTTGGCTCAAACAGTGGTAAACCAAGTATTCAAATATTTTACATAAGCAGGTAGCAGGTAGTGGAACACTCACCTGTCAAGCAAAAGTAGCAATCGGTGTCAAACTTCTCAGTTACGATCACTTTCGTTTCCCAAACCTAGGGAACGAGTGAAATCGTTAACAATTAGATTCATGCCCCACTAAGTTAGGCTCATTAAGAGACCAAGTGAGCAGTCTAAGCTACTTAATCCGTCATGCAAATAAAGTCCAAACCATGGTAAAAGTTCATGCATGAAAGTTCGGCAAAAGAAAAGTTCCAATTGGGCTTAAGGGTTTCTCCTCGGGTTGCACAGTCTTGCCCTGGCAGTCTTAGGAAAACGGTCATAACTCACTGTAGAAAAGTCGAAATTAGGTGTCGTCAGTGGCGTTGGAAACTAGACTCGAAGGGATTTCTAACGGTACCAAGTTCACACCGTTGTTCATCTCTTATCGACAACAGTAACTCAGACAAGGTGGCTGTTTTTCCAACCCTGGATAAGCATTAACCGTATGCCAAACTACTCTAGTTCTAGGGGCTAACTTCATTAGTTTTGATCCAAATTCACCCAATTCACTCCTCAAGTGACCATATACAAGGATTCAAGCCACCTAGAATCAATGGAGTTCACAACATAACATACAACATGATTTAAGGCAGCCACAATGATCTCATAACTACAAGAATCCTAAAACAGTCTACTAATGGTTCAAAAGCACCACTTTACTTGCTTCAATTCCATTCCAACTTACTCATAGGCTTAACCAATAGTTAACCTAGTTTATTAGGCTTGATTAGGGCATAATTTAACAACAAAATTGAGGGAAAACCCCTCCTACAAGAACCGGCCAGCCAAGAACAAAAGTAACCAGCCCACATTTTTCAACATTTGTTCAACCTTCATCCTTACATATTTTTCACTCAAATCATCACATCAAGTGGTAGATCTAGCTCAAAAGAGGTTTAAAACATAATAATACCTTACAAACAAACATGAATAAGATTCAAACATTTCATCAAACACTTGGTGTGCATACTAAGAAACTTAACTACTACTTGTTTAATTCAAGAGACTAACCCCATGTCTCAACCAAACAACTTGTATTTTTGCCATTAACACTTCAAGTGCATGATCTATCATCAAAAACCAAGATTTAAAGAACATATACCTCTCTTGTGGTGAGCTTGAACCACCAAAATCAATCCACCAAAGTAAGTCTTCAAGCTTGAATCAAGCACTTAGAGTTGGAAGAACTCTCTTACTAACTCAAATCTTTCTCTTTTGATTGTTGTTCTTGATTTGCTAGGGTAAGAAAGCAAGGTTATGGAGCTCACTCTCTCTCTCTCTCTTGAGGCTAAGAGGTTCGGCCATCACAAGGAAAAAAAAGGCTTTGGCTAGTTTAAATAATCTTCTAATCTTGGGTCAAACAAGATACTTGGCTAGGGTTTTGCCACTTGGCCACTTTCTTGTCCAATTCTTTCTTAATCTTCACTAATGATATACTAACCTTTCCAAATGTACCAATAATCCTTTAACACCTCTAATCCTACATGTAAGCTCTCTACCACTAATATAAGGACACTTGGACAAAATGCAAGTGGTGCATTAATTAAAATCAACTAAAGAAAAATGTTTTACTTCAAGTAAAAAGGAATGAAATGTAATGCATGAAAATTATTGTAACACCTAGAAAAGATAATGTAAGGACATATGATATATGATTTAAATCCTAGGTTAAGGCAAATAATTTGGGGAAATTGTGTTTTAAAAATGAGGGTTCTCACACTATCGCTCAATTTTATAATTCTGAGACGACTCGAGAGGTACCTCTCACAAAATCGGTGTGGTACTTACTATCGTTCAGAGGTCGATGAGACTCCGCTCCAATCGACTTTGAATACTTTATGGTTCTGAAACGACTCAAGAGGTACCTGCCATCCGAATTAGTGTGGTACTTACTATCGTTCAGAGGTTTAGTGTGACAGCCCCACCTTCCCCTAAGGCGTACCAAAGGAGTTAGCGGACTGCCTGCCCAACTCTCGTCAGGACTACTAAAACGGTAAACACCAACTCAAGTCGTTCGGGCGTCTATTAGCGCGCTTAACCAAACCAACAATTGAGAAACGAAAAAAAAGTCAAAACGTAAAGTGAATAGTGACTGCCACGTCACAATCCACCAAGACCCAATCGAATACAAATAACTTCTTACAATCCCTGAAAGGAACATACATAAGCCAAATATAATACATTGAACATGAGTACACATCCACTGTTACAAACCACATTCGTATGTTTACAAGCCAAAGGGAAGCATTTAAATCCAGGTACAATTAAGGTTCCAATTATTGAGGAGCTACACAAAATTTCTCAACTAGGGTTAAAAGTAAAAACAAACCCTAAAACTGTTCATTTCTATGAAATCTCAACCCAACTCATAAGAATCCAATACCCTAGACACTTGGACAGCATTTCCCCTAAAATTTCAGCTTTACCAACCTATAAGACAACCATTAAAAGCCATCCAACACAATCACAAGTATCCAAACCATTCATAGGCCAATCAATATAGTTCATTAGGGCCACAATACGCCTCAATTACAGCCAATTAAAAGCTCAACAATCAACCATAGAAAACCCCCAATTAGAAACCCTAAATCTGAAATTTTCCGCACAAGCAGAAATTTTCCGCAAATAACCACAATTAACGCACAAGAGAGCTATTTAACACCATTTAGAACCATCAATTCAAGCTCAATCATATCCATTGTGACGACCCCACCTCTCCCTAAGGCGAACCAGGGGGTTCGGCGGGCCGCCTGCCCGGCTCTCGCCGGGACTCAGTCGTTCACTAAAGTCCTCAACCCAATTACAATATAAATCTCAAAATTACATCAAATTCTCCAATGATTACATATTACAAATGCAGCGGAAACTGATTCCAATCGTGGAACGTATACTTACATCCATATCAATTTCAAATATTTATACAAGACCAACTCGTACATAAAATAGATCCAAGCTTAAACTGTACACGATATAAGCCATCCAGTCACGTGAATAAGCACTCCAAGCTTTTCTTCGCCTTGAGCCCTGTGGGGGGGGGAAATAAAACATTTTTGGGGTGAGCTAGAAGCTCAGCGAGTAACCATTAAAATCAGTAATCAATTCAGTTTCACAGTCGTTCATTTCAGTGATGTCATGATTTCAAGATCAACTGTACATTTATTGCTCTCGTGAGCCAACGAAATCGTTGTACTGAAACACCCAACGCTCCAAACAAACATTAAACAGTAAACAGTCAGTGGGGAAGCCATTTGCTCCAGATAAACAGTACACAGAAGTGGCGACGTTGGTGTTCAGCACACGAATTCCAAGCACTCATTTAAGCCAAAACATGTCATGGGCCACATGCAAGCACTCATGATATGCAATCAAGTAAATAGTGCAAGAAACGGTTCATAAGAAGCTTTAACAATAGTTTGGGGTCACTCACCTCCACGGCTCAGAAACCATCCCTCATGTATCATTGCCTTGCTCAAATCCAAGTCTTAGATCACAAACTCAATGCAAACAAGTCCTTTAAAAGTTCGGACAGCACTTCCCCTGAATTTGCTAACTTTTCCAGCCATCATGGCTTCATTATTTCCTCAGCCAGTTCCAAAGTCACACAAAAACAAGTTCATCCAATAGCCATTCAGCAAGCTCCAAGTAGTACTAGTGCAAGTCAAGCTAGGGGAAAAAATCCGGAAATGAAACTTAAGCTCAAAACCAGAAAAACAGTTTTGACGTCATTTTGCGGTAATGGTACCAAAGGCACTACGATTGTCGGATGAAGGTGGAAGACCCACCGTTTCGAAGATAAGAGATAGGGCTACAACAATGTAGAAGGTCACTCAGCCCAAATCCTAGCACAACTAGGTCAAAAATGTAGAATACCACAACCTGAACCGTAATTGCAGGTTTGCAAATCACACAATGCTGAAATCAGTACAACTCAGTCTATACAAGTCCAAATGCATTGATTCCAAGGGCATATGATAGCTAAGACATTCAGCTACATTTCATCAGAAGACACCAACATCCAAATCCAAAGCAATTCCAGTCAAAATGGCCAATTACAAGTGCAGTTTTCGCATTCTGATCAACCCAGAACAGCAACAGTAAAATCGACATATCTCACTCTACACTAATCCAAATGACCTGAAATTTTGCATGCACTTCAAACTCATCAATACCTACAACTTTCATGTTTTAAGCAAAGTCCAATTCGGCCTCTAACCCTATGATCCAAAACCGGACAGAATTAGGGGTTGAAAAACCCTAACTTTTCTCATTTCACTCCAAACCCAAAATTGGTTGCATTTATCACCAATTCACACCTACTAGAGTCTTTATAGACTATTGCCAATCATCAAAGATAGCCACAACATCACAGTCATATTAAACCAGAAAATTCCTCAAAAAAATAAAAACTTCACCAAATCAACTCAAACCAAGAAATAAATCACATAATCCATCACTTTAGCTTCCACTAGGCACCAATTAACCATCATTAAGTATAGGAGGGAGTTCATATACCACTTACCAAGTAAACAAGAGAGAGGGAGTTGTAGGACACCTTAGCTCTCCAAGAAAATTTCACTAATCAACTTACTAGCACCTAATGGAAGGATAATATGGAGTAGAAACTAATTTAGGTAAGTGGTTTGGATGATTTGTGCTAGTTGGGAGCTTGAAAATTGAAGAAATCCTCTTCCTTCTTGAGCTTAAGAGAGCCGGCCATGGAGGAGTAAAAATGAGTGAATTTTGAGCAATTTTTAAGATATTTAACCAATTTGGTCAAAAGTCAAAAACCATGAATAGTTGTCATAAGCCATACCCAATGAAATGGTGACACTTGTCACCTCAATTAATGCATTCCTATCCTTTCTTTTCTCTCTCACATCAATCATTTCACACACTCTACTTATCTCTTAACACCCGATAAATTTTACACAGTATCCGGAATTTAACCTAATTGGCCGAATTTTTCCGAACTTTTCGCACTAGTGGGTCCCACGTCCATAATATATTCTTAATTTTCTAAAAACTCTCCAATACTAGATAAATCATCTAAAAACTATAATTACTCATAAAATCCACCAAGAAAATATTTCTAAGCCAGAAAACGCAGAAAACATGCTATTAAAGGAATTAAAACCCTCGGAAAAGCTTAGGGTTTTTACGGGTTCTCACACTCATACTTTTCGGGGCGTCACATCCATCATAGGAAAACAGAAAAATTGCCACAAAAAATCAGAAAATAGCTAGCTTCACTCCAATCCACCAAATCTTCCAAAAAATCACGTATATAGCTACTATAAAGCACCAATTGGCCAAAATTAGAAACAAAAGATGAGTTCCAAGCAAGATACCTTAGTTCTTCAAGAAAGGTTGTAGCTTAGGAGGTTTTCTTCCAAAACAACACCACCAAGTTCTTCAAACACCCTTAGCAAGATGATTTTATGGACTAATTCAAGAAATAATCGGTTAGTTTTCAAGATTTGAGCAAGGATTTGAAGATGAAAGGTTGAAGGTTTCTTTCCTTTGCTTCCAAGGGAGTTTCGGCCAAGACAAGTGAAGAATGAAGATGATTTGTTCAAAAATTGGACTTTTGGTAAAGTTAAAGAAAGTTAGGCAAAGTTAGGCAAGTTTATTCCAATAAGAAATGGACACTTGTCACTTTATTCTTTTGCTTAGAGTTATCTTATTGTCCCTCATGGTTAATCCATTTAGGTAACCTCCAACTATCTCCTAATACCTAGTAATAAAATCCCTTTACGTAAAATTTAACCTAATTGGCCGAATTTCACTCACTTAATACACCAGCGGGTCCCACGTCCAAAATACGTTCCTAATTTCTCACGAACTAACTTATACTAGAAAAATGGTTTTAAAACTATATTTACTGATAAAATGTTGATGAAAGTAATAGATGTCGCGCCCCACTTTTTGAAATGGTGTGTGTGGTGTGTGTGAGATATGTGTGTGAATGTGTGAAAGTCAAAATAAAGGCCGTGGGATTGTGAAATGCGACGGTTTGGCCAAATAAAGTTCAAAAAGGGTTTTTGGATGAAAAATGGATTCGCCACTTGGTATGGAGTTAGGGTATACCAAGTCACCCAAAAATGATTTTTTTGTTTTGTTTTTTGAAAGAAAAAGTAAGCAAACCCTTTTAAAGAACTTTTAGGTCTACGCAACCAAAGAGAGTGATCGGGGGTCACATTTGATAAGGGAGAAGGCAAAGGCAAAGCCTAAGGCACTCCCTCACCCTAGCCAAAGCTAGTTGCGTGACTTTGCCCCAATTTTCCTAATTTTTCTACCCAAGTGTAGACACCAAATTTTTGACTTTATTTTTCATTATTAGTTTTATTGATGTTTATTTTAGTTTGGTTTTACTAATCTCATTTTTAGACATTTTAGCATAAAAGAAAAAAGAAAAGTCATGAAAAAAAAGAAGGAAAAAAAGAGAAAAGTGAAAAATGAGAAAAATGAAACAAAAGGAAAAATGGAAAGTTGCATTTTATTGTTTCTAGTTTATTTATTTTTATCCAATGTTAATTAAGTTGTTTTTGTTATTATTATTATTATTATTATTATTATTATCAATTTTGTTTAATTAATTAATTAGTTGAAAAAAAAAAATAGATGAAGTCCGTAGCATGCAAGCGGCATATGGTCGCAGCTTGCAAGGATGACTTGGGGGAGCCCTTGGCTGCAAATATAGAAGAGATAGCTGTGGGTTTTAGGGTTCTTAACCTGATATAAAAGCTAAAAGGAAACAGCAGCCGCAAAGGGAGAGGATCGGAGAGATAAAAAACAGACAGAGGGAAAAAGGAGAGAGGGGATGACGGATGGGGTGGTGAGAAAAACAAAAGGCTGAAAGGGTTTTGACGGATGAAAAAACGAGAGGGGATCGGGGGAGATAGAGAAACATCAAAAGGAGAGAAAGGCAGCGGAAGTCTGGGGGGTGGTGTGACGGCTGGATTGAGAGAAAGATTGCAAAAACCGAAAACAACCGAGAGAGAGCTGAGGGGCCTGTGAGAAGGAGAAACGGCTAGAAAGACTGTCTTTTTCCGGGCAGAAAGAAAAAGGAACCGAAGAGAGATTGAGAAGGTTTTGGGGGCAGGACTGAGGGTTTGAAGGCTGATTAAAAAGCAAGTTTGACGGCTGAGAGGAAAAAGGAACAGCGGAGGAAGGAAGGAACTGAGATTGGGGAGGTAGGGTAGAGAAGGAAAAACAGAAGGCGGGAGGCGGCGAATGAGAGAGCAACAGAAAGAATGAATCGAATGACGGCTGGAAAAAGAAAAGCCGTGGGGGTTTCTGAAAGGGGGAGCCGAGAGCAAGAGGAGGAGAAAGAAAAGGGCTGAGCAAAAGGTATGTCGGGGCTGAGGGAAAACAGAAAAAAGAAGAAAGCTTTGGGCTAGATTTGTTGGAGAAAACCAGAGAGAGGTTGACGGGCTGCGGATCTGGCTTCAATCCGAGAGGAAATTGATGAAAGGGATTTCAGCTTTGCTCGGTGAGCCCCCCAGCTGATGAACAAAATGATGATAGCGCTGCGGATGACAAAGTAACGAAGGTCAAAAGGTAATCTTTCCATTTTTTTTCCTGTTCCTAAATCACAGATGCATTAACATTTTCGCTGCCACGTCTGTTGCTGCGTTCCTTTGCTTATACTTCCTATTTGTGAGTTTGATGAGAGGGGGAAAGCTTTTGCTTCCTGTTTTGTGCTAGTCTTGTTCTCTCTGCTGCTGAAAAGAAGTGAAATGCACCCATTAGTAACCTGCCATGCATGTTAAGTTCCAGGTTTCTTGTTGTTGCTGTTCTTTCGGCTGATGGTGAAGAAATCCGTGGGTTTGGACTAGGTTTGGGGGGACGAAAGTTCTGAGTTGTATGTGGGTTTGGGTTGCTGGGTTTATCTAAGTTCTTTTGCGTGAAGTTGTGTCCGACTGGGGATTTGTGCATGAAATCTTGCTGCAACAAACAGCAAGCTTGAGGCTTCTGGTTCGTTGCAGCACCATTTGGTGAAGCTCGGTCTTTGGATGGCTGAGGTCTGGCTTGGCGTGAATGTATTGCTTGGGTCTGTTTACATGTTGAATGGTGAGCTATTGTACACATTTACTGCAATTTTAAAACTGAAATGATTGGCACATCAGCAAACCGTAACAATGACTTTGCTTGTAGCTTAGTTACTCCTGAATCTGTTCGAATTTTGTGTTTGGCCGAAAGATGGGTTTGCAGATTTGTCGTTCATGGGCAACACCAGTTTTGTGTGTATGTAGGCCCTTTTTCTTTTGCTTATTTTGGGTTCAACTTTGGGTAAGGGGGGAAGCATTGAAATTTGCAGAATGTTGAAATGATTCTCTGTGTGTTATCTTGCTTCACGGGAGTTTGGTTGGCTAGATTTGCATGCTTTTGCTCTCTGAATTTTTGCGTATCAAAGATGAAAGGAAGGTTTGGTTGTCTTGTGGTTTAATCTGAATGTTTGGGTGATGGAGATGTTAGTTGCATTAGGAAGGTTGGGAGAATGCCACAGAGTCTTGTTGAAAGCTTCTTGTGTTGCTAAGTTTTGTGTTGCAGAAACAGATTGCCTTCGTAAGTTGCATGTTCTGCATGAAAATATTTTCTGAATCTTGCCTTTTGTTCCCCCAAGTCTCCCTTCATTTCACTATGACCCAGCCAATTGAATAATGTCCTCAATTTGGTCCTTGGCAGCCTTAATTTTACAATTTTTATTGTTTGTTTACTTCAATTAACTACCATGCTTTGCTTCAATTGCGCTTAAAACATGACTTTAGGGACTTTATGATCAAGTGAGCTTTGTTTTTGCACATTTCTTTTAATTTTTCTTAACTAAAGTGGTGCCTTGACCCTTTTTATTGTTTTGAAGCTAATATCTCATTTACTTGATTTCCATTGCAAGGGAGGTAACTTCTATATTCTTGAGTTATTTTTCCTACGTGCTCCTACGTGTTATGTGAATATACATGTCTACTTTGCTTTCCTAGCCTTTCTTTAATTTCTTTTATTTATGTCATTTACTTTTGCTTTTTATTTAACTTATTCTTTATGGGGTATGTGTACACCTCTTGGCTTGTAATAGTTAGGGATTTAATTATTTTATTCCTTTTCCCCCTTTTAGATTGTAGTAGGGTCTCCCTAATGTAATAGATAGGGCTTGGAGGAGCATTCAATGAAGACCTATCGAAGTCATGTGCCTAGCTAGCAAATGTAATAGTTAGGCCTTTAATTGTCTTATGTGTCTTGCATGCTTAGTTGCTACGTGTTAATTTGCTTTGTTAGGGCCTTGCATCTAGTCGAGCATGCTAAATGTTATGTGCTATGTGTTTACGAGTGTTTGGCATGTCTACTCGCTTTCCATGGCCATGAATGAATGTGATGGATGAATGTACGTTTCCACTAGTCTAACGGTAGTCGGAATTCATAGAATGAGCTAGTCCAACGCTAGACCCTTAGGAATTTCCCTTCGTTAGTACATGTTTGCATGTTCATTACATGTCATGCATTCTTTTTAGTTTTTATCATTTTGCATGCCCCTCGAACCCCTTTTCCCTCCATTTTAGGATTTTTGCATTTCATGCTAGTTATAGGGTTCATTTGCTTGAGAGTCCCCTTAAATATGGGATATAGACGAGTGTGGCTTTTTCTAACCCTTAGCACGCTTGTATTCCCTCTATAAAAGGGCAAATTGAGTCACGATTTAGGTCTCCCCGTACCCAATATGCATGAATTCCCTAGGCTCATGCATTTTTAAATCCACTCTACCATTTTATACCCTCATCACACTTTCATTTTTCCTCCCATTTTGCACACGTGCACCTTTATGTTTCTTCACTTGCACACGAACACTTTTATCATCACTTGCACACATGCACTTCATATTATCATTTCACATACCGTACCTTGCCCACTTACGTGCACATTTTCATTTACATATTTATTGTTTTTATTACTTTTTCAAACTCATGTCCTCACATTGCATACATGCATTCCATTCATTTGCATCCCACTCGCATTATTCGTGACTTCTTCAAAAGATCGTTATTGGGCTTCACAATTAATGTGATTGGTACCACTCAACCTTTGAAGAGAAATTTCCCCCAATACCCCTAGGTCTAGGGTTTGCATTCATGTAGTGCATCCAAATGTAATAAATTCTTTGGTTAAAACAAGAAAATCTTTGATTAAATCATGCAACTAGCCTTGGCTAGGTCAAAGGGGTGCCTTGGATTTTATCCTTGCCTTCCTCTTTGTCAAATGTGACTCCCGAATTTTTTTTCTTTGGTTTACGTGGACTAGGAGTCATTTAAAAGGGGTTTCTTACTACTTTTTCCTTTTTTTTTTTAAATTCATTTTTTGGTGACTTGGTACACCTTAACTCATTACCAAGTGGCGACTCCAATTTTTATTTCAAAAACCCTTTTTAAACTATAATTTTGGGTCAAATCGTCGCATTCTCAAACCCCCATTTAGACCCATTTTTTCTTTTAAATCAAAATTCATTTTCCAATCACAAAAAATACATTTTTTAAACCATTTATTTATTTATCAAAAAATGGGGCGCGACAGTTGGCGACTCCACTGGGGACATTCGAGAGTCCGATCAAATTTGATTTAATCAATCTTTTTCTTCTTTTAATCTTTTCATATATCACATTTGGGTGTTTAGGATTGCATTTTTCCTTTTATTAGGATTTTTGCATTTCACGCGTATCCAACTACTCCCTCGCTCACGAATGTATGATTGGTTGATTGAATGTATGTTTACTTGCTTATCTCGCGCTTGCATTGCATTTTGGGTGGGGGACATCACCTTAGAGCCTCGCGTTGGTTCTTGATCCCTCCCCTCCAAACGAGTACTAGCATACGAGCATACGCTTTATTTTTTTATCCCTTCATTTATTTTTCTTTTAGTGGCTTGTCACGCCACTCCACCCTATTTGGATTTTAGGCGACCACTTGGACATGTGATCGTATCACGACGTGTGCATAGCATGATCCGAGTCGGTCACTCGATCTTCCGCTTTAAACTTTAGGTTGATGACCTATTAGTTTTTAGTCGAAGGTTGAGGATTTTTTTTTAGATTCGCTCAGACGGGTAGCCGTAACACGACGTGTGCGTAGCAACGTCTGGGAAATCGCTCGAGCCACCGACAAGGAACCTTGGGAGTGATGACCCTTGGTTTCCAAGTCTGAAGGCTCGGGGACTTATGACCTATCGAGTCTAGATGCATTAATGAGCCCTAACCTCATGCATCCATGATAGAATTGCCTAGGGTAGAGTCGGCCTTATCCTGAACTAGGGACACCATTCACGAGGGGAGGGATCCCACCCTCTTTCCTTATTTCTTTGTTGCTTTTATATCATCTAATTGTCCAACGTGTTATGTGATTATGTGTTGAACTAACGTTTTCTTGTTTCTTATCCTTCGCATTCACAAACGTTAGGAAATAAGAGGTCTGGCATGATTCTCTTTTAGGACCTACCCTTGTAGATAGGTTATTGCACGTTTGAAAATTATGGTATATTTTGTTCATAAATTAATAATGCCATACCATTTTAGGCCAACCCTGGCAAATGAAGGGCTCCTTAGGTCACGTTTCCATTTCAAATTGCATGTTTTATCGCTTTAATAAACTGGCATCACGCATAAACCATAGAAGGGAATGCCATTTAGGGGATCCCGTGTTAGGAATAAGCTACCTTGTGTCTCGGATACTTAATCCAAGGAGACTTGCACGTTTACATTTTGTACCATCCAAAGGGGTAGCGCACAAGGTAAGGTAGGATCTGATCATTTTCATAAAGCGATCTTTGGAATATGAGCGTCTAACAATCACTTTTTGGCCATTTTATCAAATTGGTAAAAATCCCTTGCAAAAAGGACATTAATTGGAACATTCACCAATATTTCCTCACTGTTGAGACGATAAATAAACTGAGGCCAAAATTTGATTTTTAGAAGGCTCATAGACTAATGCATCAAGCCATTGGTCCATTGGATCATTTGATTTATCAATTTCATCCGGTCCATTTTATCAATTTGTTCATTTTTAGGGCAATCTAGTCGATTTTTGAATAAATCACCAATGTCATTCAATTCATTTGATTAGTTAGGGCAATTTTGTCGATTTTTGATAAATTATCAAAATCATCAATTCATTTGACCAATTTACCCTTTTTAGGGTCATCCGGTCAATTTTTGAATAAATCGTCAATTCATTTGACCAATTTACCCTTTTTAGGGTCATCCGGTCGATTTTGAATAAATCGTCAATTCATTTGATCAATTTACCCCTTTTAGGGTCATTCGGCCGATTTTTGAATAAATCACTAATTCAATTTTATTCATTTGACCAATTTACCCTTTTAGGGCGATCTGGTCAATTTTGAATAAATTCTCAATTTCATTCAATTCATTTGACCAAGTTCCTTTTTTTAGGATGATCCGGTCAATTTTGAGTAAGTTATCAAATGTCACTCAATTCATTTGACCCGCTTCCCTTTTTAGGGTAATCCGGTCGATTTTTAATAAATTGTCAATTTCATTTGACCAATTAGGATTTCAATGTCAATTTCAAATTGGGAAACTTAGTCGATTTTTTAAAAAACCATCCATTGCATCCAGCCATTTGATCAGTTGGGGTTTTGACCCATACTTCACTGAAAATTTTTTGGTCAAACGAATTCCAATCTCTTCGATAGGAAGTTCGTCAAGGTCAAACCCGCGCGTTTTTGCCAATTCTTGTATCGATCAAAAGTAATCAATCCCTTCGGACGAGGTCTTCATTTTGACCATCGTCTCTTCTCATTCCAATGGGCCAAATTTTTCAAATTATTTTTCACTCAACAAGTTGATCGGATCCATCAAGTATTGTATAGTGTCTATTCTAGCGGATTGCATTTTCATGCTAGGCCTACCCTTGGCACAAAAAGGGTTCCCCCATAGGACATGCATACCGATTTTGCAGTTTTGCCTACTAACTCTGGGTATTTTTCTTTTGTTTTCCCCCTCCCCTGCATTCATAAAAATGTTTCAATAAGACAAAAATATTCTTCTATATCTGATGATAATTTTGATTCAATAAAATTTGAAGATTACAAGTATTACTTGATTCTTGGGAAGACCTTGCCACGAAAACATGTAAGATCTATCTGGAAGCTCTATGCTAAAGCCTCTGAGAGATTTTGTAATTATTTTTCCAAAGGGAAATTCTGTTTATTTGATTTGTTAATACATTTTTGTTCCAAAAGGGAAGGAGATGAAATGTGTATATGAGGAACCCTTTACAAGTTTCTCTTTTCTCATTTGTATCATAATTGAATGAGGAATTTTATTTCAAACTGTTTCAGCAATAAGATTTTTGGACAATTATTGTCTTGTGTATATGTACATTTCATTCTTTATTCTTGCTCATTAGAGATTCCATGATGAATTTTGGAAAAATAAAACTAAATTGAGATTTTTTCAACCTCTAGCCTGAATTCACACAAATGTATGCTTTCTAAAATCCTCGTGTACACTAAATTGGCAATTCAAACTGAACAATAAGAGTGCTCAAAATTAAAAGAGGTCACTCAAAAGGCCCAATGAGATACCTTTTCTCCTTCACCGTACAATTCATATTTTTGCCCACTTCTATTGGCCCCAAAATAAAATCAGTCACATTGATTGATAAATCATAAATTGGGGCAATCTTTGCTTGAAAATATCCATTGTGTTTAACCGATTCAATTCACATCTAAGTGAAAGCAAAAATGTGCATTATTCTTGTTTGTTTTGAAAAGTTGGAATGATACTTTGAGCAGTCTTTTCTCTATCTATACAGAGTTTATCATTTGCTCTCCCGTTTGAGCCTTTAAAAGAATAATTTCGTTTCAAATAAGCGCCTTGATGATCACTACCCTACATGAAAAATTTTCAAATATCAAAAGGGAATGGATTTTCAATGAGCATTGCGTTACTCTGATTGTCATGAGGTGTAAGAATGGTACTTTGGTCATCGTTTCTACGACCTAAACACCATTTATCCCTTGCAACCTCATTTGAGCCAAAAAAATTGGTGGTTCTTTTCGAGTGCACATATGATCGCACCCCACATTGGGGAAGGAGATTGGGGAATTTTGAAATAGGGAAAAGAAAAGGGGAAAGGGAACCACAAATTGGGAAATTTTGATTCTACTTGGGTTTCAATTTTGAAAAGAAAAGAAAAGGGGAAAAAGTACAAGTTCTGTCCGGTGGATCACTTATGTTTCATAGATATGAATGAGCAAGAGTTTTCCTCAGTCAATTAATTCAGATACATGCCAGAAATTTCCCATTAATGAAAGTTTCCTTTCAGAGTTATTGTAAGGAATGGAATAAAAGTCAGGCCTTCTTCTTTTCCAATCAAACATTCTATCCCTAGTTGTCCCTTTTGAGCCATCAGAATAAATTATTTCGTTTGGCAACCCCTGAGAATCGCAAACCCCACACTGGGGCAAGTTGGAGTTGAAAAGAAAAGTTTCAAGAAGTGAAAAGTGACAAAGCCACAAAATCAAAAGCAAGAGGAAAAAGAGAACCTCAGTTCAAAAATAAACTGGGGCAAATTTTGTGAAAATTTCAAAAAAATGGCAGAAAGCCGAAAAATCAAAAGAAGAAAGAAAATGAAAGAGAAAAAGCCTCAATTGAGTATAAACTGGGGCAAATTCTGATTTGGCCCTAAAATAGGGTTGGCGCAACAATGCGATCTCAGATTCTTCAATCCACTTTTGAAATTCGCTTTCAAGCCTTAACTTTTCTAAACACCCCACTTGACCCCATTACAAAAGTCGAAAGTCCTGACTTCTGTTCTTTGCAATGCCCCTGTCAAGAAAATTTCTGATGCCGGAAAATTTTAGCTGTATTTCTGAATTGCTTGGGTATGGGGCTGACGCTACTCACCATGTGAAAACCCACCAGATCAAAGAAAAGAAAACGGAAAAGCAAAAAGGAAAAATGAAATACAAAAGATTCGATGGTGAAGTCCCTTTTGAGTGATCAAACAAAGTTCAGAATCTTCGGGTTCAAAATAGGGGCAATTTTGGAAAAATGCGATCTGTGGTGCAATGTCCTTGAAAGTCTTATCCTTCAACTATCGTTTCAAGCCACATTACAAGCTAACAAAGTCCATCGTTGACTTATTCCTTCATGACAATCCAAAGTGAGGATTATGCTCGTAAGAAATCCATCAATCATTTGTGATCATAGGGGTATAACCAATTTTCATAGGTTTAGCTATCGCTTCTACCCATGTTGTTGCAAGCCTATAAAGCTTATACGTTGACTAAATTTTCTTAAGAAATAAGAGTGACAAACTCTTTGCTTTCACTAAGATGTGGTATTGAAAGAATTACAATTTTGGGCACAAGAACCAAACAAATCTTGACTTCTCATTTCCCTTAACCCCCTCAAAAATCAGAAATAAGATCACTGGATTGCTCCTGAAAAATGATCCAATAAGGATTGGTGACCCATCACCCAAAGCATTGATGCTAAAGTGGGGAAGAAATCTTTCGTAATTTGGCATTATTTTGAGAAATTCATCATGAAATTCGCTATATGAGTTTAAGCAAGACATTTCAATTTTCTTCACATGCTATGTTAGGAAAAGCAATTGCTTACTTTGTTCAAATAAATGGAGGGTCATTCAAACAAATTTTTTGCAATTAAATAGGCCTACACTGGGGCAAATTTTCATGTGAGAGATTTTGCAAAATAGCCCACACTGGGGCAAAAATTTTTGTAATACATTTGAGGATATCAAACCAATCACGCTGTTCTTTCCAAATAAGAAATTTGAATGCATGTCATACTCTGATGAACCCCTTGTACAGGTATTCATGATTCAAAATGACGAAAAGCATCCAGTGAGGCGAAAGGCCGATACTGCAAAGAGAAGCAAGAAGAAGGAGGGAAAAATAGGCCTACACTGGGGCAAATTAGTTTGAAAAATTCTCTCGGAAAAATCCGAAAGGAAAGAGGAAAAATCAAAAAGGAAAAATCAGAAAAAAGAAAGGGAAAATAAAAAAAAAGGGAAAAATAAAAAATCATCAAAAAATAAAAAAAAAAGAAAAAAAGAAAAAAAAATCAAAAATCAAATCAAGTTCATCACGGCAGGCTCGGGTTTTATCCCACTGACCGCTTTTATTTCCGTTAGGGCATGGGTTTTATCCCTCCGACCTCGGCAGGCTCGGGTTTTATCCCACTGACCGCTTTTATTTTCGTTGGGCACGGGTTTTATCCCTCCAACCTCGGCAGGCTCGGGTTTTATCCCACTGACCGCTTTTACTTTCGTTGGGCACGGGTTTAATCCCTCCGACCGATTCTATTTTTCGTTGGGCATGGGTTTTATCCCTCCGACCTCGGCAGGCTCGGGTTTTATCCCACTGAGCGCTTTTATTTTCATTGGGCATGGGTTTTATCCCTCCGACCTCGGCAGGCTCGGGTTTTATCCCACTGACCGCTTTTATTTCCGTTAGGGCATGGGTTTTATCCCTCCGACCTCGGCAGGCTCGGGTTTTATCCCACTGACCGCTTTTATTTTCGTTGGGCACGGGTTTTATCCCTCCGACCTCGGCAGGCTCGGGTTTTATCCCACTGACCGCTTTTACTTTCGTTGGGCACGGGTTTAATCCCTCCGACCGCTTCTATTTTTCGTTGGGCATGGGTTTTATCCCTCCGACCTCGGCAGGCTCGGATTTTATCCCACTGACCGCTTTTATTTTCATTGGGCATGGGTTTTATCCCTCCGACCACGGCAGGCTCGGGTTTTATCCCACTGACCGCTTTTATTTTCGTTGGGCATGGGTTTTAACCCTCCGACCTCGGCAGGCTCGGGTTTTATCCCACTGACCGCTTTTATTTTCGTTGGGCATGGGTTTTATCCCTCCGACCTCGGCAGGCTCGGGTTTGATCCCACTGTCCGATTGTCAAAAGCATTTCGTTTTCGTTAGCCACTAGCCGTGGGTCAGTCCCACTACTGCGCATTTCATTTTGTTCAGCCACTAGCCGTGGGTCAGTCCCACTAGTGAGCATTTCCTTTTTGTTTAACCACTAGCCGTGGGTCAGTCCCACTAGTGCGCATTTCATTTGCTTTGCCGCTAGCCGTGGGTCAGTCCCACTAGTGTGCATTTCATGTTCCCCGCCGCTAGCCGTGGGTCAGTCCCACTAGCGTGCGTCCCATGACTTTCATTTTATTCGGGCCAGTCCCATTATTTTAAATCTTATTCGGGTCAGTCCCATGATTAAAAGCTTATTCGGGTCAGTCCCATGATTTAAAGCTTATTCGGGTCAGTCCCATGATTAAAAGCTTATTCGGGTCAGTCCCATGATTTAAAGCTTATTCGGGTCAGTCCCATGATTAAAAGCTTGTTCGGGCCAGTCCCATGATTTAAAACTTATTCGGGTCAGTCCCATGATTAAAAGTTTATTCAGGTCAGTCCCATGATTTTATGTTTGTTCGGGTCAGTCCCATGATTTTAGTTTTTATTCGGGCCAGTCCCATGATTTTTGTTTTTATTCGGGCCAGTCCCATGATTTTAAGTTTTATTCGGGTCAGTCCCATGATTTTAAATTTCTGTCTGGGTCTATCCCATTTAAATTTCTGTTTAGGCCAGTCCCGTTTAAATTTCTGTCTCGGGTCAGTCCCGATTTTAAAATTTCCTGTCAGGGGTCAGTCCCCATCGTTTGAGTAATTCGCAGCCGAATAACGCAGGTAAGTATTTGGTGTCTACTTCTTTGTCTCAAGTTTTTCCAAAACTCAGACAAAGAGGGGCAAACTGTAGACACCAAATTTTTTATTTTATTTTTCATTATTAGTTTTATTGATGTTTATTTTAGTTTGGTTTTACTAATCTCATTTTTAGACATTTTAGCATAAAAGAAAAAAGAAAAGTCATGAAAAAAAAAGAAGGAAAAAAAGAGAAAAGTGAAAAATGAAACAAAAGGAAAAATGGAAAGTTGCATTTTATTGTTTCTAGTTTATTTATTTTTATCCAATGTTAATTAAGTTATTTTTGTTATTATTATTATTATTATTATTATTATTATCAATTTTGTTTAATTAATTAATTAGTTGAAAAAAAAAGAGATGAAGTCCGTAGCATGCAAGCGGCATATGGTCGCAGCTTGCAAGGATGACTTGGGGGAGCCCTTGGCTGCAAATATAGAAGAGATAGCTGTGGGTTTTAGGGTTCTTAACCTGATATAAAAGCTAAAAAGAAACAGCAGCCGCAAAGGGAGAGGATCGGAGAGATAAAAAACAGACAGAGGGAAAAAGGAGAGAGGGGATGACGGATGGGGTGGTGAGAAAAACAAAAGGCTGAAAGGGTTTTGACGGATGAAAAAACGAGAGGGGATCGGGGGAGATAGAGAAACATCAAAAGGAGAGAAAGGCAGCGGAAGTCTGGGGGGTGGTGTGACGGCTGGATTGAGAGAAAGATTGCAAAAACTGAAAACAACCGAGAGAGAGCTGAGAGGCCTGTGAGAAGGAGAAACGGCTAGAAAGACTGTCTTTTTCCGGGCAGAAAGAAAAAGGAACCGAAGAGAGATTGAGAAGGTTTTGGGGGCAGGACTGAGGGTTTGAAGGCTGATTAAAAAGCAAGTTTGACGGCTGAGAGGAAAAAGGAACAGCGGAGGAAGGAAGGAACTGAGATTGGGGAGGTAGGGTAGAGAAGGAAAAACAGAAGGCGGGAGGCGGCGAATGAGAGAGCAACAGAAAGAATGAATCGAATGACGGCTGGAAAAAGAAAAGCCGCGGGGGTTTCTGAAAGGGGGAGCCGAGAGCAAGAGGAGGAGAAAGAAAAGGGCTGAGCAAAAGGTATGTCGGGGCTGAGGGAAAACAGAAAAAAGAAGAAAGCTTTGGGCTAGATTTGTTGGAGAAAACCAGAGAGAGGTTGACGGGCTGCGGATCTGGCTTCAATCCGAGAGGAAAGTGATGAAAGGGATTTCAGCTTTGCTCGGTGAGCCCCCCAGCTGATGAACAAAATGATGATAGCGCTGCGGATGACAAAGTAACGAAGGTCAAAAGGTAATCTTTCCTTTTTTTTTCCTGTTCCTAAATCACAGATGCATTAACATTTTCGCTGCCACGTCTGTTGCTGCGTTCCTTTGCTTATACTTCCTATTTGTGAGTTTGATGAGAGGGGGAAAGCTTTTGCTCCCTGTTTTGTGCTAGTCTTGTTCTCTCTGCTGCTAAAAGAAGTGAAATGCACCCATTAGTATCCTGCCATGCATGTTAAGTTCCAGGTTTCTTGTTGTTGCTGTTCTTTCGGCTGATGGTGAAGAAATCCGTGGGTTTGGACTAGGTTTGGGGGGATGAAAGTTCTGAGTTGTATGTGGGTTTGGGTTGCTGGGTTTATCTAAGTTCTTTTGCGTGAAGTTGTGTCCGACTGGGGATTTGTGCATGAAATCTTGCTGCAACAAACAGCAAGCTTGAGGCTTCTGGTTCGTTGCAGCACCATTTGGTGAAGCTCGGTCTTTGGATGGCTGAGGTCTGGCTTGGCGTGAATGTATTGCTTGGGTCTGTTTACATGTTGAATGGTGAGCTATTGTACACATTTACTGCAATTTTAAAACTGAAATGATTGGCACATCAGCAAACCGTAACAATGACTTTGCTTGTAGCTTAGTTACTCCCGAATCTGTTCGAATTTTGTGTTTGGCCGAAAGATGGGTTTGCAGATTTGTCGTTCATGGGCAACACCAGTTTTGTGTGTATGTAGGCTCTTTTTCTTTTGCTTATTTTGGGTTCAACTTTGGGTAAGGGGGGAAGCATTGAAATTTGCAGAATGTTGAAATGATTCTCTGTGTGTTATCTTGCTTCACGGGAGTTTGGTTGGCTAGATTTGCATGCTTTTGCTCTCTGAATTTTTGCGTATCAAAGATGAAAGGAAGGTTTGGTTGTCTTGTGGTTTAATCTGAATGTTTGGGTGATGGAGATGTTAGTTGCGTTAGGAAGGTTGGGAGAATGCCGCAGAGTCTTGTTGAAAGCTTCTTGTGTTGCTAAGTTTTGAGTTGCAGAAACAGATTGCCTTCGTAAGTTGCATGTTCTACATGAAAATATTTTCTGAATCTTGCCTTTTGATCCCCCAAGTCTCCCTTCATTTCACTATGACCCAGCCAATTGAATAATGTCCTCAATTTGGTCCTTGGCAGCCTTAATTTTACAATTTTTATTGTTTGTTTACTTCAATTAACTACCATGCTTTGCTTCAATTGCGCTTAAAACATGACTTTAGGGACTTTATGATCAAGTGAGCTTTGTTTTTGCACATTTCTTTTAATTTTTCTTAAATAAAGTGGTGCCTTGACCCTTTTTATTGTTTTGAAGCTAATATCTCATTTACTTGATTTCCATTGCAAGGGAGGTAACTTCTATATTCTTGAGTTATTTTTCCTACGTGCTCCTACGTGTTATGTGAATATACATGTCTACTTTGCTTTCCTAGCCTTTCTTTAATTTCTTTTATTTATGTCATTTACTTTTGCTTTTTATTTAACTTATTCTTTATGGGGTATGTGTACACCTCTTGGCTTGTAATAGTTAGGGATTTAATTATTTTATTCCTTTCCCCCCTTTTAGATTGTAGTAGGGTCTCCCTAATGTAATAGATAGGGCTTGGAGGAGCATTCAATGAAGACCTATCGAAGTCATGTGCCTAGCTAGCAAATGTAATAGTTAGGCCTTTAATTGTCTTATGTGTCTTGCATGCTTAGTTGCTACGTGTTAATTTGCTTTGTTAGGGTCTTGCATCTAGTCGAGCATGCTAAATGTTATGTGCTATGTGTTTACGAGTGTTTGGCATGTCTACTCGCTTTCCATGGCCATGAATGAATGTGATGGATGAATGTACGTTTCCACTAGTCTAACGGTAGTCAGAATTCATAGAATGGGCTAGTCCAACGCTAGACCCTTAGGAATTTCCCTTCGTTAGTACATGTTTGCATGTTCATTACATGTCATGCATTCTTTTTAGTTTTAATCATTTTGCATGCCCCTCGAACCCCTTTTCCCTCCATTTTAGGATTTTTGCATTTCATGCTAGTTATAGGGTTCATTTGCTTGAGAGTCCCCTTAAATATGGGATATAGACGAGTGTGGCTTTTTCTAACCCTTAGCACGCTTGTATTCCCTCTATAAAAGGGCAAATTGAGTCACGATTTAGGTCTCCCCGTACCCAATATGCATGAATTCCCTAGGCTCATGCATTTTTAAATCCACTCTACCATTTTATACCCTCATCACACTTTCATTTTTCCTCCCATTTTGCACACGTGCACCTTTATGTTTCTTCACTTGCACACGAACACTTTTATCATCACTTGCACACATGCACTTCATATTATCATTTCACATACCGTACCTTGCCCACTTACGTGCACATTTTCATTTACATATTTATTGTTTTTATTACTTTTTCAAACTCATGTCCTCACATTGCATACATGCATTCCATTCATTTGCATCCCACTCGCATTATTCGTGACTTCTTCAAAAGATCGTTATTGGGCTTCACAATTAATGTGATTGGTACCACTCAACCTTTGAAGAGAAATTTCCCCCAATACCCCTAGGTCTAGGGTTTGCATTCATGTAGTGCATCCAAATGTAATAAATTCTTTGGTTAAAACAAGAAAATCTTTGATTAAATCATGCAACTAGCCTTGGCTAGGTCAAAGGGGTGCCTTGGATTTTATCCTTGCCTTCCCCTTTGTCAAATGTGACTCCCGAATTTTTTTTCTTTGGTTTACGTGGACTAGGAGTCGTTTAAAAGGGGTTTCTTACTACTTTTTCCTTTTTTTTTTAAAAAAATTCATTTTTTGGTGACTTGGTACACCTTAACTCATTACCAAGTGGCGACTTCAATTTTTATTTCAAAAATCCTTTTTAAACTATAATTTTGGGTCAAATCGTCGCATTCTCAAACCCCCATTTAGACCCATTTTTTCTTTTAAATCAAAATTCATTTTCCAATCACAAAAAATACATTTTTTAAACCATTTATTTGTTTATCAAAAAATGGCGCGCGACACCAAGGTATGTATCGCATGTTGGATATGACTAATGGATGCGAAAAGGAAAGAAAAAAAAATGCAATCCTAAATCTAAAATGTTTCTCATGAGGCTTTTAGGTCCCAACCACATGAATTGTGGTGGCCAATAAGGAAAGCTCTCAAGGAAGTCGTGATTAATGCAAGGGAGGACTTAAGCTAAAGTGTGCAAGTGTGAGAAAATAAAGGTGTTTTTTTGTGTGCAAATGAATGAAAATAGGATAGTAGATATGTGACGCCCCGAAAAAAAAAATGAGTTTGAGAACCCAGAAATTTTCTAAATTTCTAGGGTTTATTTTTTTTTAATCGCCCGCCTTTTCTACATTTTCTTGATTAGAAAAAATTCCTCACATAAAGTTTATGAGCAAAGATAGTTTTAAAAGGGTTTTTCCAGTATCGGTTAGTTTTTGAGAAATTAAGAGCGTATTTTGAACGTGGGACCCGCAAGTGCGGTAAATGCATTATATTTTTGACAACTTGTTGGAATTTTGTATTAAGTGATATTATTTTACAAGGTGTTAAGATATTTGTCTTGGAGAGACAAGAGATAATCTCAATCTTAAAGGGTGACAAGTGTCACCTTGTTATTGAAGGTTGGATTTTGCCATTTGACTATCTTACTACCTTTACCAAATAAGTACCAAATTGATCCAAAATTACCTTCATTCTTCATCATCTTGGCTGAGCTTCACAAGGAGAAAAGAAAGGAAAGTTTTCATCTTACTTCTTCATTTCTTGCTCCAATCAAACAATTTAACCGATTAAACTTGGATTTCCTCCATAAAACCTCTTAGTTTAGTGGTATTAAGGTTGGTTGTGAAGTGGTTTGGAAGACCAAGGTGCTAAGTTGCTTCCTTTCTTGAGTTGGTAAGGTGAGTAGCTAAGGAACCTCTCTTTTCTTCTCAATCATGTTTAATTAGTGGCTTATGTGAGTTAAAGAGATGGTTTGATGGATTATATCTTGATTTTGGTTGAATTGGTGAAGTTTTATAATTATTGGGGATTTTTCTGTTTTAATATGAACATGGTTGTGTGGTGATATATGATGATTGGAAATGATGTTTAAGGACTCTATGAGGTGGAAAAAGTGGTCAATTGCAATCAATTTCTGTTTTGGAAGAAATTTCAGAAAATTAGGGTTCTTGAGGGAGCATTCTGTCCGAATTTTTAGCTCCTAGTTAGAGGCCGAATTGGCCTTGGCTTAAAACATGAAAGTTGTAGGGAATGACATTTTAGAGGTGTCTACAAAATTTCAGGTCAATCGGAGTAGTGTAGAATGAGAAAGGTCAAAATTACTATTGCTGTCCTGGTTTTACCTGAATGCTAGAATTGCGCCTGTAATTGGTTGTTTTGGCTGGAATTGCTTCCGAATTGGTTGTTGAGGCCTTCTGATGAAATTTATCCCTGTTTCTTAGCTTGCAGCTGGTTTTGGAATTTCTCGATTTGGACTTGGATAGCCTGATTTATGATGTTTCCGCTAGAATGCGTTCTGTGAATCTGTTTTTCCGGTTCTGGTGTAGTTTCTTGCATTTTTGACCTGGTTACACTCGAAACTGGGTTGAGTGACCTTCTGGAATATTGTAGCCCTGTCTCTTAGGTTCGAAACGGTGGGTCTTACACCTTCATCCGATAATTGTAGTGCCTTTGGTACCATTACCGCAAAATGACGTCAAAACCTGTTTTTCTGGTTTTGAGCTTAACTTTCATTTCCAGACTTTTTCCTAGCTTGACTTGTCTTTGTACTACTTGGAGCTTGCTGAATGACTATTGGATGAACTTGTTGTTGTGTGTGTACCTTTGGGACTGGCTGAGGAAATAATGAAGCCCTGATGGCTGGAAAAGTAAGCAAATTTAGGGGAAGTGCTGTCCGAACTTTTAAAGGACTTGTTTGCATTGAGTTTGTGATCTAAGACTTGGATTTGAGAAAGGCAATGTTATATGATGGATGATTCTGAGCCATGGAGGTGAGTGACCTCAAACTATTTCTGAAGTTATTTATAAACCGTTTCCTGCATTATTTACTTTTGAATTGTTTCCAAAGTTACTTTTGTACCGTTTTCTTGCATTATTTACCTTTAAACTGTTTCCAAAGTTACCTTTGAACTGTTTTCTTGCATATCATGCGTGCTTGCATATGAGTGTTCCTTATTTGCTGTATTTTCTTGACTTCATGACTTGTATTATTGATTGATAACGTGTTAAGTGTTTTGAATGATTTCCAAAACGAGCTTTCTAGGCAAGTGTGTACTTTATCGCACTCGACCAAAATAACTGTGCAATTTTCAAGGATTTAATTATTGAAATGCTAGTTGCGCATGACGTAAGTCTTTTGGGCTGAACTGGCCATTGCCCCTTGTTACCGGTCGTCTCGAGCCAGAAACGGTCTCGGTCGGGCGATTAGGGACTTGGGTAAACGTTTGGTATACTCAAGTATTACCTTTGTAGGTTGGTGGAAGTTGGTTGAGTCTGGTGAATGAAATGAATGACCAAATGAGCGAGGCATTTATTTATAAAAGAAACGAAAATGCATTTTTCAAAAGTTTGAAGGAAGGAGGAAATGTCAGGAGAACGAACGTATCTTTTTCATGAATGTTACTATCGCTTTCCATTGTAAATGTTTCTTGAATTATTGATACTCCATATTTACTGTTTTGCAAATGTTGTAGTTGTTTCTGGACTTATCATTTGATTTATGACATCATTGATATATGACATCATTGAAATGAACTATTGTGAAACCGATTTGATTACTGATTTTTCTGGTTACTCGCTGAGCTTTTAGCTCACCCCAAAAATATTTTATTCCCCTCCACAGGGCTCGTGGCGAAGGAAGGCTTGTTGTGATTTTATTGTTATGGAATTCCTCTTGTATAAGAATTGGGATCATGGATCAAAGTGGCGCAGTGGAAGCGTGGACGCTTCGCTTTTGATACGAAAATGTTGGAACATTTGAGTTATTGTGAGGACTCGCAAAATTTACTTATTTAATCTCCTCTTTCTAGCTTATTTAATTATTTATTTGGTCTTTTACTCCGAATATTATTTTCTAAGCTCTTGAGACCTAATTACATGGAAATATAGTTTCATTATTTTTTTAAAATGACTTGTTTCAAAAATTAATTTTCGGAAGCTCGTTTAGTGAAAATAGTGAACACGTCTTTGGAAATCTTGATCGATTGAGAGTACAATAGGTTTGAAATATTGGAGACATGTACAATGGACCTAAATTAGGCATTTTAATGTTTAAATACTCAAGTGACAGTTATTAGTACTATCGTTATAAGAATTTCTCGGAAGTTTCGCGTTATTGCGCTTAAATTGGAGATACGCGTTTTCACACGCGCAATTTAAATTGAGGAACTTTAGACCCTTATTTTGGGACAATTAAGAGTGAATAATATTTATATGAATATAAATGCATTAGAATTTTAGTACACTAGTGAAACAAACGCGAGAGGAATCGAGCACAAAACGCGCGCGTGCGCGCACTTTTTGCGGTTGACTTTTGTGCACCCAATCCTTAGTCATTAAGCTTCCTTTGGAAGCCTCATTTCAGGCCACAATTTCTCTCTCTTGCTCCCTCATCTGGCCGAACAACAAAGCAAGAAAAACAGCTCAAGAGTTCTTCCAATTCCTCCATCAAATCTTCACCAAACCTCTTCCAATTCACTCCAAATTCGAACTACACTTAGCTTAACACTTGAGGAGTATTTTGAGCTGCAAAAGGGAGCTGAAAAGCCACGGTTTTCTGGAGCAAAGAGTGACCAAAATTTCTGATCTAATCATCCAAGAAGGTAGCAAATCATCCAACCCATAGATCTTAGTGTTTGTAAGATTTATTGCACATATAAGGTTATATAATCATGTGGGTAGTCTTGTTTATGGTATAAAATGTGAAAGTGGGCTCTATGAACTCCCACTCTTGGGTTGTTGCTGATTTGATGTTGGATGATGAAATTAATGGTGGTTTAGTGCTTATATTAGTAGATTAATGTTGTATTGTTGGTAGAAAATCAAAGGAGGTGCTTGGAGCAAAAGTGACCGTTTTACCCCTGCCTTGTCCGACCGTTTTTGTGCCAGATTTTGAGATTCTAATGATTTGATTATGTTGTTTATCTATTATTGTAAGTGTGTACAAAATTTCATTGAAAAATAACATGATTTGGTTGGTCAAATGAGTTGATTTCCAAAGTTAGCAAAACTGGAAAATGAATCCCGTATTGCCCAGGCAGTCATTTTGTAACGGCCATAACTCTTTGTTCCGATGTCGAAATCAAGTGCCGTTTGCGGCATTGGAAACTAGACATTCCTAGCTTTCCATCGGTACCAATTTCACATTCTGGTTCCACTTGAGTGAGCCACACCATTCGATTGAATATCACTGTCCTGTTTCGTTGCTCTCCAGGAGACAGGACAGAAATTGCTTCTTGATGCTCAAAAACGAGCTATTTGTGAATGGAATTTGAAAATGGTTTCTTCTGAGAAAATTCAACTTTATAAGAGAGCTTTCCAACGCCATCAACCACGTCCAATTCCAAGTTGAATTGAGTGAGTTGTGGCCAAAGTTTGAAACTGCTACAGTGATAGAATTTTCCACTTGGACAGATTTGTAACTAACAATGATTTGGGACTTGTTGTTTTGGAAACTTTGATGTCCGACATCTACCAAACTTTAGATTAGATGTTCCTTGGACTTTGTTTCACAAATAAACCAGATTTGGGTTGGTTGCTTCGGACAAAATGTTTAAAAAGGAAAGAAGAGCTAGAAGACAGTTTTACCTTGGGAAATTTCCTGAACTTTGATGGTTTAGTTAACTACCTTCCCGTGTGAATTTTCAAATGAAATTTGATAGAAGAGTAATCCTCATATGGAGGTTTAATTGTACAAAATTTGGTAATATTCTAAGACCATTTTGATATGCAAATGATGTCACAAAATTCGCTCATCGAATCTGGAAAACTTTTCGTTTTCTCTTAGCCAAATGGTCAAATCTGATTTGGAGAGTTTTATTTCTAGAATTTGGATGTCAATGGTCTTTAAATTGCTCAGTGGATGTTTATGAACTCTTGGTTTCAATAATGGAGAGATTTGGAACTGATTTCATGGTACAAAAAGTTTGTAAACGAAAGAAAAGTGAGAAGGTAGTTTAGCCTTGAAACTCTTCATAAACTTTGGTTGTTTTAATGACTACCTTACCGTGAGAGTTTTTGTACGAAACTTAGTAGAAATGTTGTTCACACATGGAAGATTTAGTGTACCAAGTTTGATGTATTTCTAATGCCAACTTGATGACCAAATGATATTTCAAATCTAGTTTTAAACCTGGAAAATAGCCCAACAGTCTTAACTTTTTCAGCAACTTGGAGGTACTATATCTTGGTGCTCGAAACTCCGTTTCTCGTTCCGCTTGTTTTGTTATACTCTTGGATTGCAACACTAATTGATTTCCAAATTTCAAAGGTTAGTTCAAAACAAGTGAATTTTTCCGAATTTCTAAAGTTGGCCAAAAACCAACTTAAATCTGTCTTGGTAATTCAAGTTACCAACTTTGAGCCAAAATTTGAGTGCCTTTCACTTACATTCGTGGAAAAGTGTCTTCTAAGAACTTTGAGTACTTTGAAAGAGGATTCCAACAGTACCAAGTTTTCCAATTTTGGACTTGTGGAGAGTGAAATATGATTTTTCAAATATTGCTTGTTAAATCTGGAATTTTCTAACTTAAAGGAAACTAAGGGTTTCAAACCCTCCATTTTCCTTCAATATCATTTGATCGTTTTACATTTGATTTCAAAGATGGAAATCAGATTTGTCTTGTGTTTTAAAACTCACTTTTGAACCTCGAGTTACACGAACTCTTAGACTCGTCTCCGCGTTAATTTCTTAGATTGTACTAGTGTACAATTTTCCTCCATAATTAGAATGATTTTGAGTGGTAGTTGATTATTGTTTGCTCAGGCACTCGAGGGAATCTCCCAGAGGAACTCGGAGCGGACACCTAAGACGCTTGTTTAAGAACTACTCGCTTGTTTTGACTAGGTGAGTGTTCCATATAGGAATACGTAATTGGAATAAGTCTATGACATGCTTAACCCCTGGTCATTAGGTGTTAAGTGCTATATGTTAAGTATTTACCACACTCATGCATATTTGAATAGTGTATACTTGAATTACTCGACATGAAACACCTGAAGTATGTATATTTGAACTATTCGATATGAAACCCTTGAAGAGCATATTTACATGACTACTTGAACTATTCGATATGAAATGCTTAAAGAGCATACTTATGTGATTACTTGAAATACTAGATATGAAATGTTTGGAGAGCATATTTACATGATGTGTTTAAATGATTAATTACGCTATGGAAGCATAAGTCGGTTGGAGTAAATCTCCTCGACTCTTACGTGGTGAAAGTGAAAAACGGCCAATGGCGGCCTATTGAAATGACATATGTCTACCAATTAACCGTAATTACTACCGTTTACCGTTTACCGTTAACCGTGTTTACTTACCGTTTTCTAATCTATTTGGTTACTTGCTTACTTGGTTATCTGCTTACGTGATCACCAACTTACTTGGTTACTTGACCACCTGATTACTTGATTATCATGAATCACATGTTATATGAAGCTGTCCATCATTATTAGGCGAGTGTGTACTTTACCTCACTCGACCTACTCAAATGATGAATTTTACCTTTTGTCGAATTACTTGGTTACCTGTGCATGTTGTAAGCTCTAAGCTGAACTTGGGCCCTGCCCTTGGTTACTGACCTACTCGAGCCAGGACTGGGCTCGGTCGGGTAGGTTGGAACCCTGGGCCACCGTTTCGGTATACTCGAGTATTACCACTGGAGGGATAAGGCGATGGCCAGACCGTACCGTGGGGATCAGAAGTCATAAGGTGCAGATGACCGACAGAGTTCCACTGGAACACCGTATCCTACCGTATATGTTTACCTTGTATCATGATAATTGTTTCATGCTAAAATGCCAACATGAAATCCTGAACTATGCCTGTGATATGCTCCATACCTGTTACCTGACCAATGTACTTATATCATGATACCTGTCTCATGATAAATGTCTCAAATTACTCGTACAATGATTATCACCTCATGATAACACGCCATTGTGTAACATTGAACCATGCATATGATATGCCCAACTTACTTGATTTATTTGAACTATTAGAGTGTATTGGAACCTCACTGGGCTATGTAGCTCATCCCACGTTGTGGTTTTCTTTTACAGGGTTCGAGACCAAGGGTGCTCGTGAGTAGTACTAGATTGTTTTCTTTTGAAAACTTTAAGTTATATTATAACGGATGGCTATTGTACCCTTTTCCGTTGGGTTGTATTTAAGCTTGGAAGCTGCATAATTGTAAGTGTGAGATATTTGGAGTACTTTAATTATGTATTGAAGTTACTTAAAGTATTTCGAGCTTTTGAATGATGGATTGTAGTGAGTCCTGGCGAGAGCTGGGCAGGCGTCCCGCGGATACCCTTTGGTTCGCCTTAGGGAGAAGTGGGGGCGTTACAGTTATATTTGAGATTTATCTTGTATTTATTTGAGGACTGTAGTGAACGACTGAGTCCCAGCGAGAGCTGGGCAGGCGGTCCGCCGAACCCTGGGGTACGCCCTAGGGGGAGGTGGGGCCGTCACAGTTGGTATCAGAGCTTAGGCTTCAGATCTCTGTAGTGTATCCTAGGCTTGAAGTTTAGGATGCCGGACCGTGGGTTTGGTTTGAAATATTAGTGATTCTTGCAGGATATCTCGACTTGATTGGTACAAGATGGAATGTCGAGGACGACATTCTTTTAAGGAGGGGAGTTTGTGACGCCCCGGAAAAAAAAATGAGTTTGAGAACCCAGAAATTTTCTAAATTTCTAGGGTTTATTTTTTTTAATCGCCCCCCTTTTCTACATTTTCTTGATTAGAAAAAATTCCTCACATAAGGTTTATGAGCAAAGATAGTTTTAAAATGATTTTCCAGTATCGGTTAGTTTTTGAGAAATTAAGAGCGTATTTTGAACGTGGGACCCGCAAGTGCGGTAAATGCATTATATTTTTGACAACTTGTTGGAATTTTGTATTAAGTGATATTATTTTACAAGGTGTTAAGATATTTGTCATGGAGAGACAAGAGATAATCTCAAGCTTAAAGGGTGACAAGTGTCACCTTGTTATTGAAGGTTGGACTTTGACATTTGACTATCTTACTACCTTTACCAAATAAGTACCAAATTGATCCAAAATTACCTTCATTCTTCATCATCTTGGCTGAGCTTCACAAGGAGAAAAGAAAGGAAAGTTTTCATCTTACTTCTTCATTTCTTGCTCCAATCAAACAATTTAACCGATTAAACTTGGATTTCCTCCATAAAACCTCTTAGTTTAGTGGTATTAAGGTTGGTTGTGAAGTGGTTTGGAAGACCAAGGTGCTAAGTTGCTTCCTTTCTTGAGTTGGTAAGGTGAGTAGCTAAGGAACCTCTCTTTTCTTCTCAATCATGTTTAATTAGTGGCTTATGTGAGTTAAAGAGATGGTTTGATGGATTATATCTTGATTTTGGTTGAATTGGTGAAGTTTTATAATTATTGGGGATTTTTCTGTTTTAATATGAACATGGTTGTGTGGTGATATATGATGATTGGAAATGATGTTTAAGGACTCTATGAGGTGGAAAAAGTGGTCAATTGCAATCAATTTCTGTTTTGGAAGAAATTTCAGAAAATTAGGGTTCTTGAGGGAGCATTCTGTCCGAATTTTTAGCTCCTAGTTAGAGGCCGAATTGGCCTTGGCTTAAAACATGAAAGTTGTAGGGAATGACATTTTAGAGGTGCCTACAAAATTTCAGGTCAATCGGAGTAGTGTTGAATGAGAAAAGTCGAAATTACTATTGCTGTCCTGGTTTTACCCGAATGCTAGAATTGCGCCTGTAATTGGTTGTTTTGGCTGGAATTGCTTCCGAATTGGTTGTTCAGGCCTTCTGATGAAATTTAGCCCTGTTTCTTAGCTTGCAGCTGGTTTTGGAATTTCTATATTTGGACTTGGATAGCCTGATTTATGATGTTTCCGCTAGAATGCGTTCTGTGAATCTGTTTTTCCGGTTCTGGTGTAGTTTCTTGCATTTTTGACCTGGTTACACTGAAAACTGGGTTGAGTGACCTTCTGTAATATTGTAGCCCTGTCTCTTAGGTTCGAAACGGTGGGTCTTGCACCTTCATCCGATAATTGTAGTGCCTTTGGTACCATTACCGCAAAATGACGTCAAAACCTGTTTTTCTGGTTTTGAGCTTAACTTTCATTTCCAGACTTTTTCCTAGCGTGACTTGTCTTTGTACTATTTGGAGCTTGCTGAATGACTATTGGATGAACTTGTTGTTGTGTGTGTACCTTTGGGACTGGCTGAGGAAATAATGAATCCCTGATGGCTGGAAAAGTAAGCAAATTTAGGGGAAGTGCTGCCCGAACTTTTAAAGGACTTGTTTGCATTGAGTTTGTGATCTAAGACTTGGATTTGAGAAAGGCAATGTTATATGATGGATGATTCTGAGCCATGGAGGTGAGTGACCTCAAACTATTTCTGAAGTTATTTATGAACCGTTTCCTGCATTATTTACTTTTGAATTGTTTCCAAAGTTACTTTTGTACCGTTTTCTTGCATTATTTACCTTTAAACTGTTTCCAAAGTTACCTTTGAACTGTTTTCTTGCATATCATGCGTGCTTGCATATGAGTGTTCCTTATTTGCTATATTTTCTTTGATGCAGATGCGGGTGCGCAACCACTTCAACATTGGGTCAAGGACAACATTGACGGTCCGATGACAAGATCAAGATCCAAGAAGGTGAAGGAAGCTTTAAGAGCCTTGATTATTCACCATACCAGCAAGGAGCAGGCTAAGTTTGAAGAATTGATGGACCATGAAGTTACCTTGCTCACTTGTACATTTGAAGTGCAAGAATGATCTCCTACTTGGTAGATTAGTTAGTAGTTGTTTTAAGACTGTCTAGTTTAGTAGTTGTTAGGCGTTGAGTATTTTATTACTTATTGGGCCTTATCGAAAAGCCTTAAAGAGCTGGCTCTTTAAGCTCTTTTTGCGGACCGAATTTCTTCCAGGTTTATGTGGGCCGGATTTTGCCCTTGTTTTAGCCTATAAAAAGGCACATCTTGTATGAGTAAAAGACAGAATATTTTACAACCAGAAATCGTGAGGAATTTTCCTTCAAGTTCTTAATCGAACTTACTCTTGAATTCTTGAGTTCATGGCTTAGAATTCAAATCTGACTTTATCGATTAGCTTGTTCCCTAATCGTGGTGTCTCTTCATCCATCATTATTTGCTTAAGGTTGCTGATTGCCTTTGTGTGTCAGAGGTCTTGAGTTCATGAGAACAATCGAGTTCAATTTTCATTGGGAGAAAAGGTCCAACTCTGATAATTACAAGGTTGGGAGGTTCTAGGAGGGTCTTCCCCTAGGGTTGCCTTATCATTCTTGACTTCATGACTTGTATTATTGATTGATAACGTGTTAAGTGTTTTGAATGATTTCCAAAACGAGCTTTCTAGGCAAGTGTGTACTTTATCGCACTCGACCTAAATAACTGTGCAATTTTCAAGGATTTAATTATTGAAATGCTAGTTGCGCATGACGTAAGCCTTTTGGGCTGAACTGGCCATTGCCCCTTGTTACCGGTCGTCTCGAGCCAGAAACGGTCTCGGTCGGGCGATTAGGGACTTGGGTGAACGTTTGGTATACTCAAGTATTACCTTTGTAGGTTGGTGGAAGTTGGTTGAGTCTGGTGAATGAAATGAATGACCAAATGAGCGAGGCATTTATTTATAAAAGAAATGAAAATGCATTTTTCAAAAGTTTGAAGGAAGGAGGAAATGTCAGGAGAACGAACGTATCTTTTTCATGATTGTTACTATCGCTTTCCATTGTAAATGTTTCTTGAATTATTGATACTCCATATTTACTGTTTTGCAAATGTTGTAGTTGTTTCTGGACTTATCATTTGATTTATGACATCATTGATATATGACATCAATGAAATGAACTATTGTGAAACCGATTTGATTACTGATTTTTCTGGTTACTCGCTGAGCTTTTAGCTCACCCCAAAAATATTTTATTCCCCTCCACAGGGCTCGTGGCGAAGGAAGGCTTGTTGTGATTTTATTGTTATGGAATTCCTCTTGTATAAGAATTGGGATCATGGATCAGAGTGGCGCAGTGGAAGCGTGGACGCTTCGCTTTTGATACGAAAATGTTGGAACATTTGAGTTATATTTGAGATTTATCTTGTATTTATTTGAGGACTGTAGTGAACGACTGAGTCCCGGCGAGAGTTGGGCAGGCGGTCCGCCGAACCCTGGGGTACGCCCTAGGGGGAGGTGGGGCCGTCACAGTTGGTATCAGAGCTTAGGCTTCAGATCTCTGTAGTGTATCCTAGGCTTGAAGTTTAGGATGCCGGACAGTGGGTTTGGTTTGAAATATTAGTGATTCTTGTAGGATATCTCGACTTGATTGGTACAAGATGGAATGTCGAGGACGACATTCTTTTAAGGAGGGGAGTTTGTGACGCCCCGGAAAAAAAAATGAGTTTGAGAACCCAGAAATTTTCTAAATTTCTAGGGTTTATTTTTTTTAATCGCCCCCCTTTTCTACATTTTCTTGATTAGAAAAAATTCCTCACATAAGGTTTATGAGCAAAGATAGTTTTAAAATGATTTTCCAGTATCGGTTAGTTTTTGAGAAATTAAGAGCGTATTTTGAACGTGGGACCCGCAAGTGCGGTAAATGCATTATATTTTTGACAACTTATTGGAATTTTGTATTAAGTGAAATTATTTTACAAGGTGTTAAGATATTTGTCTTGGAGAGACAAGAGATAATCTCAAGCTTAAAGGGTGACAAGTGTCACCTTGTTATTGAAGGTTGGACTTTGACATTTGACTATCTTACTACCTTTACCAAATAAGTACCAAATTGATCCAAAATTACCTTCATTCTTCATCATCTTGGCTGAGCTTCACAAGGAGAAAAGAAAGGAAAGTTTTCATCTTACTTCTTCATTTCTTGCTCCAATCAAACAATTTAACCGATTAAACTTGGATTTCCTCCATAAAACCTCTTAGTTTAGTGGTATTAAGGTTGGTTGTGAAGTGGTTTGGAAGACCAAGGTGCTAAGTTGCTTCCTTTCTTGAGTTGGTAAGGTGAGTAGCTAAGGAACCTCTCTTTTCTTCTCAATCATGTTTAATTAGTGGCTTATGTGAGTTAAAGAGATGGTTTGATGGATTATATCTTGATTTTGGTTGAATTGGTGAAGTTTTATAATTATTGGGGATTTTTCTGTTTTAATATGAAAATGGTTGTGTGGTGATATATGATGATTGGAAATGATGTTTAAGGACTCTATGAGGTGGAAAAAGTGGCCAATTGCAATCAATTTCTGTTTTGGAAGAAATTTCAGAAAATTAGGGTTCTTGAGGGAGCATTCTGTCCGAATTTTTAGCTCCTAGTTAGAGGCCGAATTGGCCTTGGCTTAAAACATGAAAGTTGTAGGGAATGACATTTTAGAGGTGCCTACAAAATTTCAGGTCAATCGGAGTAGTTTTGAATGAGAAAAGTCGAAATTACTATTGCTGTCCTGGTTTTACCCGAATGCTAGAATTGCGCCTGTAATTGGTTGTTTTGGCTGGAATTGCTTCCGAATTGGTTGTTGAGGCCTTCTGATGAAATTTAGCCCTGTTTCTTAGCTTGCAGCTGGTTTTGGAATTTCTGGATTTGGACTTGGATAGCCTGATTTATGATGTTTCCGCTAGAATGCGTTCTGTGAATCTGTTTTTCCGGTTCTGGTGTAGTTTCTTGCATTTTTGACCTGGTTACACTCGAAACTGGGTTGAGTGACCTTCTGTAATATTGTAGCCCTGTCTCTTAGGTTCGAAATGGTGGGTCTTACACCTTCATCCGATAATTGTAGTGCCTTTGGTACCATTACCGTAAAATGACGTCAAAACCTGTTTTTCTGGTTTTGAGCTTAACTTTCATTTCCAGACTTTTTCCTAGCTTGACTTGTCTTTGTACTACTTGGAGCTTGCTGAATGACTATTGGATGAACTTGTTGTTGTGTGTGTACCTTTGGAACTGGCTGAGGAAATAATGAAGCCCTGATGGCTGGAAATGTAAGCAAATTTAGGGGAAGTGCTGTCCGAACTTTTAAAGGACTTGTTTGCATTGAGTTTGTGATCTAAGACTTGGATTTGAGAAAGGCAATGTTATATGATGGATGATTCTGAGCCATGGAGGTGAGTGACCTCAAACTATTTCTGAAGTTATTTATGAACCGTTTCCTGCATTATTTACTTTTGAATTGTTTCCAAAGTTACTTTTGTACCGTTTTCTTGCATTATTTACCTTTAAACTGTTTCCAAAGTTACCTTTGAACTGTTTTCTTGCATATCATGCGTGCTTGCATATGAGTGTTCCTTATTTGCTGTATTTTCTTGACTTCATGACTTGTATTATTGATTGATAACGTGTTAAGTGTTTTGAATGATTTCCAAAACGAGTTTTCTAGGCAAGTGTGTACTTTATCGCACTCGACCAAAATAACTGTGCAATTTTCAAGGATTTAATTATTGAAATGCTAGTTGCGCATGACGTAAGCCTTTTGGGCTGAACTGGCCATTGCCCCTTGTTACCGGTCGTCTCGAGCCAGAAACGGTCTCGGTCGGGCGATTAGGGACTTGGGTGAACGTTTGGTATACTCAAGTATTACCTTTGTAGGTTGGTGGAAGTTGGTGGAGTCTGGTGAATGAAATGAATGACCAAATGTGTAACATCCCGAATATTAGGAGGTTGGTTATGAGGAAATATTAAAGTGCATTTCTTTGGGTTTGATTTAAAACCTAGTTTTGTTTTAAAAAAAAAGACTAGAAACCCTAATATTGTAGCCAAAAACCCTAGTTTACTTGTGACTAACCGGTTTTCCTAAATCTCTCACATTTTAATTGAAACCCTAATTTTAAATTACTGGAATTGGAAAATTCCTCACGTTTTCTTAAAAATTTCTTTTATTTGAAAATTATCAATTATTAAAACCATACTATCCAATTATTCCATGATAAGTGTAAATAAACCTAGAAAATAAGGTTTTACACTTCGGTTTCAAGATTTGAGCAAAATTAGGGTTTTGCGATTTTTCCGCCGGATGAGTTTCCGGTACTGGCCGAGGAGCAATTTGACGATTAAAAGTGACTTTTAAGTGAGAAATAATATGTGACTAGTAGCAATGATATAAGGTTAGTGAATGGGAAGTAAAAACCCTAGTACGTGAGTTTTTAAGAAAAACGGCGCGAACCGGCGGGTCCCGCGCATTACCGATTGAACGCACCACTTGACCACCATTTTTCTTACCCAACAAGTTTGTTGACTTTTGTACATAATATCTTCTTATATTGTAGCAGCCTTGACCAAAAATTAGTGGCCAAGAAAGGCAAGAAAGAAAGAGAAAAAAGAAAGGGTGGTGGTGGTGACACTTGTCACCACCTCATGGCTTCTTAACCAAGACCATTACTAACCATTTAACTCCAACACTTAGCAATTTCTTCTTCATTTCTGCTGGGCTGGCCGAGAACAACAAGGAGAGAAACTCCAAGGGAAAATCTTTCATTTCATCTCCAAATCCAACAAATAAGTGAGGAATCGAGCAAAGTAAACCGATTAAACTTGTTTTCTAGTGACTAGCTAGTGAGTTGTGGAGTGATTCTTGAGGGGGAGAGCTTGTGCTACTCTTGGTGACTTTTATTCAAGGTAAGAGAGTTTATCTCTCCAAGTTTTACTTCTAATCTTGTTATATTAAGCCTAGTAACTTGATTTTATGGTGAGATTATGGATGATGAGCATGTTTTAGTAGTTTTCCCCAATTTATTTGATGCACTAGGGCTTATGGAAATTCTGCCCAAATGGTTGTATGATGTTTATATGATGCAATTGAGGTTTCATATGGTGTTGTGGTAGTGATTGGACCAAGAAATTAAGGAAAGATTCACTAGAAACTCAAAATTTCCAAAATCTGGAAAATGGGCTTAACATTCTGTCCGAATTTTTATCCATATGTTAGAGGCTGTTTTGGCCTTAGGTCAAAGAATAAAAGTTGTAGAGAATGGAATTTTATAGGTTCCTACAAAATTTCAACTCAATCGGAGCAACGTAGAACGTGAAAAGTCCAAAATACCCCTACTGTTTTAAGAATTTCCCAGCAGTCCGTTTCTTCAGTTCAGTCCAGTTTATCACGATTTTTGACCAGGATCCATTCTGATTTAGCTCTGGGCCAAAACATAAAAGTTGTAGTGTTCTGAAGTAGCTTTAAAATGCCTCAAAGAAAACCTGATTCGGACTTGTGTACACTGAGTTATGTCCATTACAGTGTTCTGCGTTTAAACAGCCGGTGAATTGGTTTCTGGTTTAGTAATCTGAGATTTTGACTAAGTTACATTAGGAAATAGACTAAGTGACCTTCATGAATGTTGTAGCTTTGTGTCTTAGCTTCTAAATGGCACAGGTTTCGTCTTAATCCGATAAGCGTAGCCTTGGATATGTTATTTCCGCATTGGTACGTCAGATCTGTCTTGTGCCACATTGAATTTCTGCACTTGTACTTGATGCGATTCTTGTTGTTATGATATTGTGAGCCTATGGAACGGCTCTTGGCCTGAATTGTTTTTATGTGTGATGTTGGGATGTTGTTTAAGAAAAATAATGAAGCCTAAATGGCTGGAAATTAGGTAAACACAAAGGGCATGCTGCCCGAATTTACACTCGAGGACTAGGACACTATACTTGTAACGTGAGTAAGGGTTAAGTGATTATCACTCGAACTAGCGAGGACCTTGATGCTTTGTTATCAAGGGTTATATGTTAGGACTTGGCCGAACTTGTACCCTTGAGAAATGAAATCATGATTGCTCGGAGTATATTTTCCTTGTACTTTCGACTCGCATGGCATTTTCAAGTAAAAAAAAATGTTACAAAGTTTTACTGTTTAAAAAGCGAGCAAGTGTTTCACGACTACTCTCCAAGTGAATTTCAATTTCTTGATCTTTATTGACGAAACGTCTAAGTTTCGAATTCTAGACATGTTTCAAAGTTCTCAAACTGAGTTTATCGCAGATTTGGACTCCGAACCCAGAGTATAACCTGAAAGTGACCAGTAAAGGCACTATATCTTGTGGTGAGTGCTTTCAAATACTGAATTGCACTAGATACTTGAACTTGATACGTGACCAATATGAGTACATGTTATATACGTGAATTGACAGGGCAAGAGTGTACTTTATCGCACTTGCTCTTACGTGATATACTTGTTTATTGATTGCAATTGACTTGATATACTTGATGTGCGCACTTCCTGGAATTCCAGAAACCCTGTGGCGAGTTACTCTAGTCGAGCCGGCAAGGGCTTGGTCGATTGGGTAACGAACCCTGGGTCTCTTGTTTTGTCGAGTGGGGTGATACCTCCTCGGCTAATCGGTATACTCGAGTATTACCACCCATGTTTATTGAGGATTTTGGGCCCAGTAGGGGGTGTGAATGGTGGACGGAGAGTCGTGTAAGTGGTGCTCTACTGGATTGGTTCCTTTACTTGAAAGTTGACGGAGTGTCAACTACTATGTGATCAAGCTCCTGATGATGAATGGAAGTTGGCTCCTGAGGGCCATCCGTATCCTTATGCTTTGGAATGATTATTGCTTATTGGATTATTGTTTTTTCTGAAAACTTTTTACACTCGCTCATTTTGAGATTTCTACTTGACGTGTTATTGCTCACATTTATGAACTCTTCATGCTCCTTACTTTGCTATATCGAAAACTTGTACTTATAAATAATGGTCAATTTGCTATTTGAAACCTCACTGGGCTTTTAGCTCATACCACGTTATTTGTTTTCCTTACAGGGGTACGAGCGAGGCGTGAGATATGTAAAGACTAGCGTAGTCTAGTTGTTTTGACTTTTGACTTTTGACTTGTACTCGCGCTATTCCTCGAATGGAACATTTTGTATTTGGATTGTATACGTTTTGAACTAGTTTAAGTATATCGAGACTTTGTACCCTGATCTCTATCAATGTAAATTATAAGCTTGAATTGTGGATGTTATTTATGGTCCATGGATGTGTGCACGTGATTTGAGTGAGTGAGTCCTGGCGAGAGCTGGGCAGGCGGTCCGCCAAACCCTTTGGTACGCCTCAGGGGGAGGTGGGGTCGTCACAGATGGTATCAGAGCTCCTATTGAGCTCGTGCCGGGAGAAGGTTCTCAGACTGTGGGGATTGACTTGTTAAGTGTGGAACAATTGTCTATTGTTGGAGACCTTAGATATGTGTAGACACCAAATTTTGAATAATTTGTATGTGGCTTCTACTTCACGATTTTTATTTTAGATCGCTTGCATTTAGTTCATTGTTGAGTGTTTTGCATTTTTAGTTGTTATTTTAATATAGTGTTATTCATTTTGCCCTTTTAGTTTGTCTATTCATTTTTATTTTTTTCATTTCAGGTTTTAATCACTTTTAAGTTTTAGATTTTACTTTTTAGTTTTTTAGTTTTTTTAGTTTTTAAGTTTATAGAGTTTTAGAAAGAAAAGAAAAACCATTTTAGTCATTTTGTTTTATTCAAGGCTTTCTTGAAAAAAAAAAAAAAAAAAAAAAAAAAAAAAGAACAAAAAAGCAAAGAACAAAAATGAAAGTGGAAAATAAAAATGAAAGCGAAAAGTAGAAAATAGTAGTTTTGCCGCTTTTTATTTTTAGCTTATTCATTTTTACTTGACGATTAATTAAATTACTATTTTTTACTTTATTTTACCATTTCATCTATTAATTTGAAAGAAAAAAAAGAGGAAAAGAAAAGAAAAGAAAACAAGAATAATTAGCGTTAGCATGTTTTTTTTATTTATTTTAGCTTTCTTCATTAGTTTTCTTTTATTATTATGTATTTTGTTAAATTAGTTTTCAATGTTAATCAATTAATTTTTGAAAAAAAAAAAAAAAAAAAAAAAGGGATCGCAGCCTGCAAGCTAATGCAGCTTGCAAAGGGTTAGCTTCGTACGTGCCATCGAAGGGCAAGATGAAGGTAGAGGCTGGCTTTCATCCTGACCATTCAAGGAAGGGTTTAGGAGATTTGGAAGGGGATATAAAAGAGAGGAGAAACCACAGCCGTATGGGGGTTTTTTTTTCGGTGAGCAAGGGAGAGAGAGGGGCGGCTGAAAATCTGAAGAGGACCGAGAGATTGAGGGAGTTTTCAAGAGAGGTCTGAGAGCAAGAGCAAAAAGTAACGGGCTGGGAAAGGAGTCTGAAGAAGAGAGATAGCTACGGGAGTTTCTGAAAGAAGAAACCAAGAGCTAATAGGGAGTTTTTGGGGAGCAAGAGTGAAGGAACGGCCGAAAGAAATTCTGGAAAACTAGAGTGAGCATAGCAGCCGCAACCAAGGAAACTAAAAAAGAGAGAAAAGAGGGAGCTTTGGTAAGAAGAGGGCCACGGAGAGACGAAGGAGAACAAATGGAGGCGTTCGGCTGAACAAAAGAGAGAGAACCAAGAAAGCTTCGTGGGGGAGGAACCCAGATTTGAAGTTTCAGCAAAATTTCTGAGCCTCGTTCAGCCGGTACCTGCGACTTGTTAGAAACACATCGCCCTCATTCGATCACGCTAACATCTTCAGGTAACTCTAGCGTTTCCTCTGGTTAGTTTTATACGATTCCTACGAGGATGCAAGCTTGGCAAACAAAGAGTTTGGGGTCATTTGCTGGGTTGTTTGTCGATGTGTGGTTTGGGATGTTCCCCATGTTGATTTGTGATTAAATTGGATTTTTTTGAATTAAGGGGACTTGGATGTTGTTGGGTTTTCATTAGTTTCTTATTTGGTTTCTGGATTGCATATTTGGTAGAGTTATTACCGAAAAATGAAAACTTGACAAAAGTTATCTGTTTTGCCTTGTGTATCTGGTGAGAAAGAGAAGGATTGTTGAATCTCTGATCTTTGTAGTGATATGTGATGCTTTTGTTGGGTCGAGATTCTTGTGGGGGTTAGCTAATAGACTCACATGTGGTCGGTTGAAATTGCAGCAAGCACGGCAGGTCCACTGCTGCAGGGTGGTTTCCCCATCTCTTCGTTGATTGCTTGCTTGTTTGCTCTAGAATTTCTGTAGTCACACACCAGAAACCTGCGCACAAAATCTGTTGCAACAAACTCAGAGTTTGTTGCAGCAGTTTGCGCAGGTTTCACTTGTCCTTTGCTGCGTTTTGCTGTTTACTTGGTCTGGGGTCCATCTAAGGAATTCATTAAAGCTGAACAACCAGGCTTGAGCTGAAAAATGGGTTTCAGATTGCTAGCATGCTGCATGAATGTCTGTCCAGATTTCTGTACTACATTAGCGCTTTTCATTGTTCTTGTTTGTTTGGAGATTGAGTTAAGTAGCTTGTTATGTAGTTTAAAGTGGGGATGTTGGGTTGAAAATATTTAATCAAAGCTTGGTATTTGAGTCCAAAAATCTGGTTTGTGTGATGAAGTAAAAGACCACGGCTGGGAAATATTTCAGAAGACATGCGACCTTTTTTTTTTTTTTTTTTTATATAACTATCTTGTTGCTTAGTCTTTTACCCTTGATGGCCAGCTTCACCTCTTGTTTTAATCCTGCAATAAGAGTAGCTGTCTTAATCTTGCAAATAATGAAATGGTTATGCTTAGATGAAATGTTTTGATCAAAGTTTGGAAATGGAATTGAGAAGTGCAGCAGCTTTTCTTTCTCGGTTGATAGAAGTTTGAATAGAACGTAAATTGCAGAAGTTTTCTTGTCTACGTAGCTTGCATGAGCTTGCATGAAATAATTTTTGAAAAATTGCACTTTGACCTCCCAAGTTCCCCCTTGACTCACTATGGCCCAAGTAATTGGAACATTTAATCAATTTGATCCCTCTAAGTTTCTCTTTATGCCACAGTAGCCCAAGCATGTTTTAGTATCTTGTAAGTAAGTCCTAAAATCATTGCAACTTCAATCATTGTTTGGCTCTTACTTTATTTTTGGAATCTTTGAAGTGCTTAAACGATTTATTTGGACTCAAATGATTTGAGTAGTGCTTGCATTTGGGTCTTTAGTAGATGTTATGCTTGGGGATTGGATGATCATGCCTTTTGCCTGGGTCTTTAAGTAGTTTTGACTTCATTGAGTTGCAATTGAGGGAAAGTTTGATGTTTCGATGGATTCAAATTGTTTAGTTTATATCTTATCACTAAATTGGTGCATTAATCTTTTGTTTTTGGTGATTTTAGCCTAAGTTAGTCTTTTCTTGGGTGACTCTAGCCAAGTTGAGTTTGTTTACTTCCTTAGTATCACCAACGGGGAGGTATAATCTCTTTTTACCCTTTTGTTTCTCTCCTATGTGGACTAATGTGCTAATTGAAATTTGCATGTCTACTTGCTTTCCTAGCCTCTCCTTATTTCCTTTCATTTATTTCATTTACTTTTGATTTTCATTAATGGGGTATGTGTACACCTCTTGGCTTGTAATAGATAGGGCGTAGCAAGTAATTTGGTCCATTTTCCCTTTCCCCTTTGTTTTAGTTAGCAAATGTAATGATTGCATGCCTATGTGTTATATGTTAAATGCTTTATTAGGATTTTGCATCTAGTCAAGCATGCTAAGTGTTATGTGCTACGTGTTTATAAGTGATTCGCATGTCTACTCGCTTTTTGTAGTATAAATGAATGGAATGGATGAATGTACGTCACCACACTAGTCCAACGCTAGTTGTGGCTTCTTTTATCGTTTCCACTAGTCCAACGCTAGTCGGAATTCATAGAATGGGCTAGTCCAATGCTAGACCCAATAGGTTCTTTTTCCCTTTTTCATTAAGTGCATGATCACCACATATCACGCATTTTTCCTTAGTTTATCATTTGGCATGTCCCTCAAACCTTTTCCCCCTCATTTTAGGACTTGCATCTCATGTTAGTTAGGGTTCATTTGCGTGAAAACCCCCTCTTGATAAGGGAAACGAGCGAGTGTGGCTACTCGATAGCCTTAGCACGCTAGTTTTACCTTCTAATTCGAGGGAAAATTAAAATCATAAAACTAGAGGTCATCCCCGTACCCGACTTGATGCATTCCTCCAAGTTCATACATTTTTCATTTTTTTCATTATTCTCCTCATTAAATTTTTTAAATCCATATGCCATATTCACACACCTATTCACTTCTTTATTTTTCACCTCACACATTGCACCTACCTTTTTACTTATATATTTACTATTTTTTTGCTCACTTGCACACGAGCACTTATATTTTCATTCATTTGCACACAAACACTTTCAAATTGCACACATGCCCTTCTCTACACTTTGCACACTTACACTCTTATTTGAGTCTTCATTTGCATCATTCACGATTTTCTATGAGGTCTTTCTTATTGGCCTTCACAATTCATGTGAATGGGACCAAAAGCTTCATAAGAAACATTTCTTAGATTTAGGATTGCATTTCTCATTCATTAGTCAAATCCAATCTGCAATACATATTTTGGGTAGGAAGATTAGGAAAATAAGGGTTAAATCACGCAACTAGCCTTGGCTAGGTCGAAGGGGTGCCTTGGATTTTTGTCCTTGCCTTCCCCTTCGTCAAATGTGACTCCCGAACCTTTTTCTTTGTTTTACGTAGACTAAGGAGTCGTTCAAAAGGGTTTCTCGCTTTTTACTTAAAAAAAATTCACTTTTTGGGTGACTTGGTACACCCTAACTCTATACCAAGTGGCGACTCCATTTTTCATATAAAAAACCCTTTTTGAACTATTTTTCTTGGGTCAAATCGTCGCATTTTTAAAAAAGTCCCATTTAGACCCATTTTTATTTTTATCAACAAAATTCATTTTTCCCAAATCAATAAAATTCAACAAAAACAAAACATTTTATTTTTATCAAAAATGGGGCGCGACAGTTGGCGACTCCACTGGGGACTTCCTAAGTGGGTCCAAGCATTTTGACTTAACCATTCGTTTCCTTTTTCTACCCTTTTTATGCATTGCATTTGGATATTAGGGTTGCATTTTCTATTTTAGGACTTTTTCGCCTCGCGCGCGTATCAAACTATTCCCTCACTCACGTGTGTATGTTTGGTTGATTGGATGTATGTATCTCGCGCTTGCATTGCATTTGGGGGGGTGTGTGTCACCTATAGAGCCTCGCGTGGTTCTCACCCCTTTCCCTCAAAATAGGGAACACTTCATACGTGCACGTTTACTTGCTTTTATCCCATTTTATTTTGTTTTTCGTGGGCGTTTCCCACACCGCCTTGTAGGATTAAGATCGATCGCCTTGGGTAGGCGGCTGGTGTGCTCTGCGCCCATAGCGCTACCTAAGGGATCACTCGAGCCACCGATCAAAGGCCCTGGGAGTGATGACCCTTTGCCTTTAGGTCTGAAGGCTTGGGAGCCGAAGCTTTATCGAGTCTAGGCATTAGTGAACCAAACCTCATGCATCCATATTAGAATAACCTAGGGTAGAGTCGGCCTCACCTTTTCTTAAGCACATTAGGCACGAGGGAAGGGGTTCCACCCCTTTTACCTGCTTTATTGTATTTCTTTTCCTTAATTGCTCCCAATGTGTTATGTGTACTATCGATTGCACTAACCATTCTTTTGTTTTCTTGGATTGCATTCATGTGCCTTAGCAATAAGAGGCCTTTTGGCACTCTTTTAGTGACTTACCCACTGGTTAACTTACATGTTTAAATTTCAGTTATTGCATTTGATTTTCAATAAATAACATTTCATTTTTTTAGACCTTTTCCCCCGATGCAATTATTCATGTCCTTTAGGTCATATTTATCGCATATTTTACATCGCTTTAATAACTGGCATCATGCATAAACCATAGAAAGGGAATGCCACGTAGGGAATCCCCGTGTTTAGGAATAATCCGCCACATGTCCCGGATATTTAATCCGATGGGACTTACACGTTACTATTTCTGTATTACCTAAGGGGTAAAATCCTGAGGTAAGGTACTAAAGTGAATTTCTTCCCCAGATGGCTCCGTGTAGAATGCTCAATCAGATACCTCGTGAGCTAGTGGATTGGAAGAACAACATGGCACATGAAGTGAACAGACTTTTCCCACATATAGGACATTTATCTAGTCTCTTGAACATAACTCCGAATGTAGCCATTGTCCAAGCTTTGCTCGAGTTCTGGGACCCGGACAGCTCTGTTTTCCGATTTGGAGAGTGCGAATTGACACCAACCCTGGAGGAGATAGAAGGACTGTTACAAGTACCTGGGAAGGGTCACCCTATGGTATACCCAATGAATGGCACTAGAGAACAATTTTGTAAGTTCTTAGGGTTGAAACAGTGTAGCATGAGTCAACACCCGGACGTAAGATCATGCCCGCTGGAGTTCTTATACAAGCGATTCGGGAAAAGGAATCCTATGATCATCACCACGGGATTTTTCGTTAGTAGAGAACAGTGGGAAGAGAAACGAGTACTAGCTTTTGTGATAACTCTGATTAATCTACTCCTGTTTCCGAAAAAGCATGGGAAAGTTACGTTTTCAACGGTCAACATGGTTCAGAGTGTGTTCTTGGGAATTAGAGGAAAAACTCCCACCCTAGTACCCGTTATCATTGCTGACATTTTCGCCGCTATTACTGAATGCCAAAAGAAAGAGGGGGTTTTTTCTATGCATCCAACCTAGTACTTTCAAATGTGGGCCATGGTAACATCTGTCAAAAAGAACGCTGAATCCGTTGGGATCATGCCTTCCAACAGCAAATTGGGTTGAGTCGCACCGAGAGAGGGTTAGAAAATACTATCGAATAGAGTCTCCGAGTTTGTTTATTCAAGAATTCAATGCTTTGACTTCGGATCAGATCAATGGGTTCTTGATTGGACGAAAGTAAGGGATCCAGCTTTCAGGACAACACAACTTGATTTTATCCCGTTAGCAAGCACTGGTGGATTGATTGCTATGTACCACAACGAGTTATGAGACAGTTTGGGTATCCGCAGCGAGTGCCGACCATACAAAGGATGGGGAACATCGAACTCAATACAGTCACCGAATGCCAGACCATGGTGCTGGAAGCTTGGGGGAATCTGTGTAGTCTGGACAACCTGCATTTAGACCAAGTGGATAAAGCAGAGCCTAAGGTCGTCTTAGAGTACAACGAATGGATCAAATCAATTGTGGAACAAGGGAGAGAAAGGGCATCGTTGGTCCCCTTAGTCTTGAGGAGCAGAATGAAAAGTTGAGGAAAGAGTTGGAGAATCATCAGTTGCAGATCATGGTAGCCGATCAAGCATTGGAAGACGCCCGCTTACAATTGAAGAAAGAGGCCAAAAAGACCGAGAAATTGGACAAGGCATTGAGTGCATTTGGTAAAATCCAAGATGAAATTCGGAAACTCAGTATCGGGAGTTCTAGGGAATCCCAACATACTAAATTAGCTAGACATGAGGACTTTGTAAGAATGGTTGGTCGAACCATCAATGAAGTTGTAAAGAAGGACTGAGTTTGTCCATATTTTAATGAGAAATTCCGCTTCTATATTCACTTACAGGTTTGGAAATGGGATTTTACCCCGAAGGTTGCATCATGCTAGGCCTACCCTTGGCACAAAAGGGCCCCCCAAATAGGACATGCATCCGAATTGTTCAAATAGTTACTAACTCATGTCTTTTTCTTTTTTCTTTTTCTCTTTTGAATGAATTGCAGAAATTCAATAACGATTGGTTTATCTAAAGCAGTCTTTTGCACTCTTCAGGTAAAATTTCCAAAAATAGCTTTCCGGAAAAGCCCCATTATTACGCGATCCCGAAGTAAAGCTCAAAGGAATCGTGTAAACATGAATATTCAACCAGAATCATCCGACAAGACTACAGCGACTACACAGCCGGAAGTCACGAGTCCTGGAGTCCAGTTGGCCGAGTTACTTGCTAAGTTTGGGGAAATGGTCTGAAATGGCCACCCAAAAGAAATTAATAGATGAGCTTGTCAGTAGCGGGGTACAGCCGGAGCTTCCGCGCGTAATACAACTGCAATCTGAACCCTT